>VYXF01011285.1:287450-339748 GCA_013397295.1 Polioptila caerulea
ATGCAACTTAAATATGAAGAGTTTCACTCTTGTTTAAAAAAGAAAAAAAAAATCAAAATCTAAATCTCAGAGGTAACTATGCACTTGTGTGTATGCTTAAACATCCCAGCTAAAATTGATGTCAATATTGGCCATATCCATGCTATTGTTTCAGCTCTACTTGAAACTAGATTCCAGACAGTATACCTATATTATACAGAACTAGTTCTAGTAACATTCCCATGCAAACACATCCAGCTGAAAAGCTACCATTGAAAATATGCCAGAAATCGCAAGGAGTAAGGTGATAAGCAGAATTTAAAATAAAAAAATAAATCAATAAAAAATCCCAACACAGACCCAAAGAGGCAGGAAGATTTTTACATGTTCCATTTCCTAGATGCTAGTTCAGTATTTGCAGCAGAGCGATTCTTACTTGCAAGTGAAGTGAACTGCAGAGAAGATGAGCTTTATTCTCAGACTTTACCAATTAGCTGTTTCAAGTTTGAAGGTAATGCTTTGTGCAAGTTTGGCTCCATGGGTTTCTATTAATGGTATTGACAAAAAAAAACAAAAACAAAAAAAACTGTCCTTAGCTGTGAAACTTCAGAAGCACTTTTCTGAATTCTTATTTTAGTAACAGTCCATGGCCTTGGCCAGCACAAAAGACTCAGTTTATGGGAGAAATCAGAAACCTCTAAAAGTAGTAATGACTCACATCTCAGTGCAAATACTAAGTTTAAAAGGAAAAACTTTTCATAAACAGCTTTTTAATCTGAGTCCAAACTTTGATTTATGTCGGCCATCTCACTGGTTTTGGTCTTCTCAGAATCCAGTTTGTAGGGCTCTGCACATGGAAGTTAACAGAAATGGGCACTGGAGGTGGATTTTGATAGAGATGGGAATATGTGAGGGGAAAAGGATTAAAGACAGCAAAGAATCAAGAGTTTTACTGAATCAAATTTGAAATTTTTTATAAAACCAGCTTAAATACAAGCCAAATTAAAAAACATAAAAATATACAGTTCAAAGTAAATAGATTTTTAAAATTTGAATACTTAGTGGTGTTATATCAGCTTCCTTCATGCAACTTACTAAGTGCTCGAATGAAAAAAAGAAAAAGAGATGTGCACAAATATTTTTACCAATTAATTCCAATAAGTTTCTAAACTTATTGTGGGGAAAACCTCGTAACACAAAGGTTACTGATACACAGACATGGGACTCCCCTTAGGAACCAGGCAGCACAGCACAGCTAAGTGTATACCTGCATGGCTCACTGTCCTCTGCTCAAAATATCCCAAAAGAGTCACAGCCCAGCTTCATGCTGGAAACAGCTCACAAGAGCTGTGCCCAGGCAGCAGCTGGAAGTGCTAGTTGGCAGGCATCAAACACGTCGATGAGCAGTGCAAGCACTGATCCTCCAAGGCCATTCCTTTCTTCAGCAGCAAAGGCAAAATTAAAGATTCTTTGCAGCATTCAGTATTAGTGCAAGACTCTAGATAACACTAATATGATCCATGCAATGAGTTGAGAATAATGTCCATTAGCAGCTTATTCATTTCCACACTGTCTCAAAGCCACTTGATGTTTTAAAAAAAAGTTCCAAATTACATTTTACTAGTTTTATTAGATGTTCTTTTGGCACAGTCAAAACCCAGATGATGATATATTTTAATTTTTAAATTCATTTATTTAATGGAGAGTCTTTTAATCTTTTCACTTTTAATCAGTCATTCTATATTATTCGCTCCAGATGGAATTTTTAAAATTCATAATTAGCATGAAATAAGCTCCTCATAACTGAATAGAATTTTAGTGAAAGTTGAAGTTTAGTGAGAGAGATTTAAGAATGAGCAGTTAATCCAGAGGACGGGCATTGCATTATTTCTGACAGTCTCCTGCACTAAGTCTAGAGCACTGCTATAGGTCAAGCATTCACTTAATTAGGAATTAAACAAAGGAGGGAAAGGGAGCAAAAGGGCAGGTAACAAATCAAAAGCTGCCAAAATCTCCATAATCTGAAAAATTTGGCCAACAAGATACTTTTGCCATCCTCTGTTAAGATTACTTTGAAGTCTTATTGCTGAGTATTCGCACTTAAATCAGTAGTGAGGAGGAGATCAATAAAAAGTAAACCAGTCATGGAAAAGTTAAATATTTTCCTTTTTTTCCCCCATGAAGAGCAGACTTTTGAAAATACTAAACAGCACTGGAATCAGTAACATTTAGCATGTCACAAGAAGGTCAATATGCTGCTAACTTTATAATTCCTTGGGTAATAGATGAGACATGTTGAAGCATCTTTTGGTTCATTTGCTATTATCCTCATTACGGCTTTATATGGCATGAGGGATCAATATTTCTGACCATTACACCATTCCTGAACAGACAGAAGGACATATTGTTTATTTGGCTGCCTAGTGATTTCTGACACAAGAAGCTATCAATTACATTATGATATGAAAACCAATGCCAACTAAAAGGACTCCTAACAGAGCACCATGATGTGGTTGCTTATAAGCTGATTATTCAGTAGCAATCAAAATATTAAACCTAGAGAATATTTAATCTGAGGCTGGCTCTCTAACAACCTCTGCTTCTTTTACCCTTGCAGGCTTACCTGTCACTGACTTCAAATACTCACTTATGAGGAGGTGCAGGATTCCCCACAACCTACTTGATTTCAGCTGCCAACAGTTAAAGCCTTTGGCAACAATTACCCATTTAAGCAAATACAAGAGCAAGGCAGGAGACGCAATTACATTACTTTCCTATACTTAGTTATGTTCTTGCCCAGTGTGTCCATTATTGTCCAGAAGATTTTGCAAGCACCATTACCCTAGATCCTTTAAAATTTGCCTGTGATGCAAGGTTAAATATCTCAACTGCATTTCATGTAATTTCAAACAACCTCATCATTATTACACAAACATCACTATTACAGACACTCAACTGTGCATCTTTAGTTGAAATTAAATTTTGGCTTTACAGCAAATATCAGGTGCAGAAATCTGATCTGTGTCCAAAAGTGTCTACTGGGATCATCTGCATCCCTTTTTCCATTCAGGAGCAGACACAATAATTCATTAAAACAGAAGGATGTTTTGCAAATATATGCTTTTCCCTACTGCCCCATCCCATGTTCACTCACCAGCTGAGATAGAAGAATATTCTGAAGTGACTTGAAAAAGAAATCTTAATGTACATAAGGCAAAAGAAATGAAACAGGATGAAACAGCCTAATACATGTGATATACTTTTAGGGGTGAGACCATCTGTATTGCAATACTTTCCTTAATATCAAGTCTTTCCTCTGCATCTCTTGTGACATTTGAAGATCTTTTAATACATTTATGATATATAATGAGCTACATCTCATGCATTCTAAAATATGTTACAAAGGCCAATTAAGGCTTCCTACGTATGGAAAAAGTGAAAATTTAATTAAGACAGCTGTCTTTAGAGCATAGAAATAGAAATGAGGAGTCAATGAAATGGACATCATCTGTTTTATTTCTTAGCTTGAAACTATTATCCACTCAAAATGGGACAGACAATCATAGAAAGCCCTCACGATGGAGTAATAAACTATTTCTACTCTATAGAGGATGCTAGGTGACAAAAACTTTTTAGATCTGGATGGGGCACATTGAGTTTGCAATGGGAAAAGACAGAGTATGAGACTAAGGCTAGAAAAATTACAGCACTGTAAATCCAGCACTGTAAAGGACAGACAGCATTTCAGAGTTGAACAGGAAGGAAACACAACCCAGTCCTTCCTGGTGGACTACCCAGCAAAGGAACACACAGGCTCTGATGGAATACAAAAGACATTAAACCTTGCAGGCAAGTCCAGACACAGGAGACAGGACAGACAAAGTTATGTAAAAAATTTTGGGGGTCGTTTCCTAACCTTTTATTTTAAAGTTAAGTATCAAATTTTTCCTCCCAGTAAAACCTTTCTTAAAATTTATAGGTAGAGCCATACAATCCAGGTTGGAAGAGCCACAGGTAGGTTTTGTGAATCCTCAAGGGAGGATGTAAGGAAAAATAAACCTACTTCACTTTAAATGTGGATTCTCAGTCAGAAAAAAAAAAACAAAATTAAACATAAGCATAAGATTCAGATGCTTTAACTTGATGCTTGATTCAGATGAACTAAACTTGAACTCACTAACTTTGTTTACTAGATAGTTTGGAGGAAAATTCATATTAAAGAAATACCAGAATCATTAGGTCTTGAACTTAATGCAGTAAGGTAATTTTTCTTGTAAAAGCAATAAACACAGTTATTAGGCAAGGTTTCCTTATTCTTGGGATAAACTTGTTTTCCCCTCTAATAGCATCATACCAGAAATTTTTATCACCTGTTACCTGCTGTGTCAGTCACACATACTTTAATGCAAGCCTCCCTGTTTCTGTCTGAGAGGTCTCTATCTGGCCATGATTCTTACAAAATTGAGAAGAGTGGACAAGGATCCACTGTTGTTTCACTGCAATTTTACAGAGTAGAAGCAGATGCATCACTGTACTTTACAACTGCTTTCTTTTACAGAACCTTTTGTTGGAACACATTTACAAGTTTGGCTCAAACTGCCAGATTTATTCTTTCAACATTCAAAGCATGCTTTTGGAAAGGTAAAAGGAAACTAGTCTAGGGGTTTTTGAATTAAAAGCATAGACTTAGAGTGCTTTGCAAGTTTACACTTTTTACACATAAATAAAAATCAAATGTCATCGAAGCATGCATAAATTTTTTAATGGATCTTTGAATCAGAAAACAAGGGGTGCATTTTAATATAAGGGCATTGCTCCTGGCAACACAGCAGAATTCAGCATGGCATGTTAGAAAAAGAGAAGAATCTCCCTAATTAAGTTATGGGGGCAAATTTTCTACAGATATGCTTTCTGCCACAATCACCACCAATGTTCATCTACACTACTTAAAAATAGTATTTACCATGGCCTGTTTGCTATTAGCCCTTACGTGACAAAAGCAGAAAAAATAAACAGCTACAGAAATGCACAGAAGCAGCCTTCACTCCCATTCTTTTGTCAACACAGTGACAGCTAACCAGGTGCAAAAATCTCATTGCAAATTATTACATCTGCGTGTCTGGGAATCACAGCAGGAGTTTTTGTTAAGGTGATAGCTGTTCAAAACACAGATCTCAGAATATTTTTCTGTCATATTGCTTATTTTAGACAGCAATTAACAGGGCTGCCAAACAAGTTAGAATATGCCTCCCTTGGATGAACAAGTGCAAACTTTGGGTTTTGCTAGCTTCTAATAAGGTTATTACAAACAACAATAAAAACAACAACAAAAAATTAAAACAGCCCACCTGTGAGCTTCTCAATAATTGATTTTTCTTAGCTTGGGAACTACCAGGAGTACTCTAAACTATATAGATACAAATTTTGCTGTCCTGTTTTCTTGTCTGAAGTACTTGTCTAGTACTTCAGAGTGCCTCTTTCTCAGGGTATTTATGGAATGAAACAAAACACATAGCAAGAGTGGCAAAATGTGTCTGTTGGTGACTAAAATATATAAACACTCTCTGAAGAGCAGAAGTACCATGCCTGTTTCTGCAGAGATCAGACATGTTTTACAGACCTGCTAATAGTTTCCCACCAGGCCTTCACTTCTGGTTGCCACAGCCTTCCGCCCCTTTCCATTGACAGGAAGTTCATTCTGTGAGTTTCGTTCATTCCCTTTTTCTCCTGTCTCATATCTTAAGGCCAGCAGAAGCAGAGCAGCTGAGAAATTAACTGGAGGGCTAAACAGAACAGCAGGAACGTAAATGGAGCCACAGTCAACAAAGAATAAAAAGATAAGGAGAAAAAACCTGGTGAACCACTTCTTCCTCTCTTTAGCACTGAACTACATGAAGGTAACCACAAAAGTACTTGTTTATTACTACCCACACATGGATGGAGGTATGCTCTAAAAAGAGCAGTCTCTTTAGATTTGGCAAAGATAGTCTAGACCAAGGGCATCAATAAATTCTAACTAAACTTTAAAATGTGCTTGGGTCTGGAACCAAGGGAAAAAAATAATCATCCTCACGGCTATTTCACAGTCTCTAACCAAATATGCAAAACCAAACATGCTCCTGTTCCTCTTTTCCCAGGATGGGAATTAATGACTGTTTCAAGGTACAAAACCTGACAAAAACAACCAAGCCAAATAAATAACTTGCAAAAAAATGATGCAGCCAATTTATTTGCAATTAAGACTTTAATATATATATATATAAATATATATATATATGTGAAGTAATTTTAACAGCAATGACAGCAATATCAGAATAAGTAAACGCAGATGGGTGTTCTTCCTCATTTAGCTGCAAAAATAGATTCCAACTTTTTGATATTGTCAGAAAATTTTCAAAACCAGTAGGTGAGTGTGGTATATTTTTAGAATTCTCTTTGGATTTCATATCAAAGTTGAGGGGTTTAAAAATAAACAAAAAACTTACAATTACAACTTCTAAGTTCCTATGTACAGTTGTTAAATTTTTTTCATACGTATGTAAATCTCTAGATCTAGATGCCACCAACACTATCTCTTAGCCCTTCTTTCACCATTTTCACTGATGTTTTCATACTGAAACATTTCCATTTGCTCCTTCTTTATAACACCAGTAACATTTCTGTTGCATATTTGTATCGTCCTTTCACCTGAAACTTAGTCTAATATAATTTCTGCTTCAATCATACAACTCTACTGAGAATCAATGTCATTCTTTCCAGACTAAAGCCTTGAAGGAAAAAATAAAGGACATCATGCACTATCTAGAGACTTTCATTTCTGCAGAGTGGTACTCAATCTAACTGTAGTTCTTAACCAAATAACCTCATTCAAGATCAACTCCGTAAACTCTAACAAATGAAGGGCAGGATTTGGCATACAGGAAGGCAGAGATGTTTGTCAGAGACCCTGAAAATACTCAGATGTTAAAAACATGACTCTACAGAAACCTCATTAAGTGTGACAAGTAGAGAATCCCACATCTTGAAGCAACAGAACAGGCTGAAGGGCAGCATTGTAGAAAAGGACCTCGGAGACTTGGAAAGAAAGTTGAGTTCGGCTCTATACGTGGCTTTGCAGCAAAGACAGTTCACTCAACTGCTTCAGGAAGAACATAGCCAGTCAAGGGATTTCATCCCCATTCAGACTGCATTTGGAGCACTGTGCCCACACATGGAGTTTCAGTCAAGGAAATCATTGGCGTTCAGTAGCAGGTCCAGTGCACACCCAAGTGGAAAACATCTGTGAAGATGCATGGAACCAGCCTCCTCTCAGTAGTGTATAGTGACAGAATGAGAGGCAAAACACAAACTATGACATGGAAAATTCCAATCAGGATTCAGGTATAAACTTCTTAACCATAAGACTACTCAAAAATTGAACAAGAGTTCAGAGCAGCAGTGTTATTTTCATCCTTGGAGATGTTTGGCATTGAACTGAACAGAGCATCATACGACCTAATAAAATTTGACCCTATATGGTGCTTTCCAACTTAAATTATCCTATGAATACTAAGGAGGTCTCTAAAATAAACACTCCCTGTAGTCCTATTCATATGAATGAAATCTGACATAAGAATACAAGTAGAAAGCTTTGGTTAAAAACAGTAACTATATCGCAGTAGGGGAAAAAAAAGTAAGTCATCGAATTTGCGTCAAACACATCTGGATTCCCGACCATCCTACTTTTGATGTCATCTAGCAATTTTCCAGATATTTTCCCAAGTCTGCATTTTAGTTTCTATTATCTTCTTCCACTCACCTACAAGGTGTTTTCCTTTTAATGTAACAGTTAGAGGAGGAAAAAAAGTCTCATTTGTAACTGCAAAGTTACATTAAAGTTCCAGGGGTGAAAAACTAAACCTCATAGTTTTCCAACTACATCAATTTTTAATTCTGGGGATGTATATGAGTGTCCCTGTGCACCTGTGACAAGTTCCAGGAGGGAGGAGTACAGAATTTTTTGAATAGTCTCAAATCTGGCTTCTAAACATGGTCTTATCAGTATTTATCTTTTCCGTGAATTCTGACTAGTTTCCTAATTGGCTAAAATGGCAAAAGTCCTCATTACAAGTATCTAGAATTGTAAGTTTTCCCAGCAGGGCAAAAGTTATTCATAGACAAAAGATTCCTAACTCTAATAACCTTGTTTTTATCAGACAGCATGGGGAAACAATCAACCCTGACTTCTCTGTTGTGTTTTGAATTTTTAATACCCTGAACTCTAGTTTAAGATAGAGTACCTTCAGGGCCTATTTTAATTTATACAACTCATCCAAATTTTAATGGTAAATTGTTTTCCCCTGATTTTAACAACCAAATCAAGGGTGTAAATCAGTCAGACCCTTGGTATCTTTTCCTGGTCAGGGGTGGAAGATTCTCATCCCAGACGATGATTCTGCCTCTTATAAAGATATACTCATTCAAGAGCTGCCAGATATTGCTAAAGAGGAAACCTAGAGGACTACATCTTCTCAGATGGAAAACATTAAAGATTACACATTCTCTGGGCCTCCCTGGAGGGAGGACATGAAAAGCAGTACTTGCCTGAATCAGTGTTGGGGCAGAAACTAGATACCATCCCTCTCACCAAAAACAAACACTCATACCACCAAAAACAAACACTCAGACCATACCATAGTTTCAGTGGAGCCCATTATTGAGAATGTTCTCTGAGGGTTTTAATGTAGATTAGTTTTCCCTTATGTCTGAAGGAGTTAAATCTTACTACAAATACCTGATTTTTGTCTATATAATTTCATACTATTTTTCAACATCATGATAGCCTCATACCACTCTGTGAGTTACTGTTATTAAACAGAAGTAAGAGTTAAAAACCTTAAATAGTTCTTTTTTTCTCTAGAGAAAGTCTTTTCACTTATAAATCAAAGCCTTAGCTACATTTACATCCACCCTACTTAATAACATAGAGGAGTAAATCCAGGAGCTGTATACTAATTTAACAAATGTATCTAGCTTCTTAGTATTCAGATGAATACATATGTCTAGATAAAATAGATAATTATTGCATGTGTTCTTTAATGTGATTCTCCCAAAAGCTTATCTAAGGCTTTGTAAATTTTACATGCATGAGATACTAAGTAGTTAACTACTGAGTAGTTACACCTGACACTGCTAAGTAAGAGCAGTATCAAAAGTTCTTATCATGTGCTTTTCAGTTTTGCAGCTGTGAAAATTAAATTTTACACAAAATCAGCTCAAGGTGTGATATACCATCAACAAAATCCAGCAAATACTTGCTATTGTTCCTAGTTTTCTAGTTCTATACAGCAAAATCTAATCTTTATTAGATACCTACTCTGAGACTATTCAATTGGTTGGGAACAATTTTACTCAAATAAGCACAAAAAATTGTATGAAAACTTATTTCTAAAGCCTTCAAAAATTCAAGATGAAGAAGCAAAGTTTAAATGCTTGAAGTCCTCAAGAAGAATTTGAAAAAATACTAAAGTAAATAACATGGCTCCTTGTCACTGAAGTTCACGGAGTTTGAGAACCTCTTTCCCACCCATTGAAAAAGCCAAATGTGTGGTCCCCTACACAGCAACTCAGCTTTCTCAGAAAAAAATGATCAGCCTTCATGAAATCAAAACAACTGCTGTCTGCTTTAGAAGTACTTTCTCAAGTTAAAAAAAAAAAAAAATTGACTAAGGCCTAAATGATTCTTTCTAATTTTATGAGGAATTCAAATGTCACTACATCTATGCTGCCCATATGTATTTGGAACAGATTTAAAGAATAGTGGTAAAAGTCTATTTGAAATCATGTGAAGATGAGATTTAGTTTTAAAAAATTAGGTACATATTCTCTACCTCTGTACTTTAACAGAGCTAAAAACTATTTTGAGTTTTTAAAAGCCAACAAGAGGGAGAAGAAATAAGGAAATATCAGGTTTCTTTCCCCTCATCCTTCCCCTTTTTATTTTTTCTGATGTATGAGTGATTTTTCAGCAGTCATTACTGTGTTCTGGCTGTAAGACTCTGTCAAGGGCTGCCATCCAACTCTCTAAGCAAAGGTCATCAGTGGCAGGGATTGGGAAGTATTAGAGAGCTTACAAGGAGACAGAGATAATGACAAAAATCCAGTGTTTTAAGCCCCCTGCCATACCCCTCCCACAAAATCCTCATAATGAACTTTCTATGCTACAAGGTTTTGGGGATTTTTTTAATCAACACTCAGTTGTAAGTTTTACTGAAAATAAATTATCTATTTTGCTACATCTCTTCATAACCTGGTTCAACCTTTTGGATTTTAGCTACCAATGCACAGAACAGATTAAAAAATAAGCAAGCCCCTATCTCTAAAATAATCTCTATACAGGCCACCTGATGCACAAACACGCCTTAGCCTCAGAATGCAAAATCAGGTCAGTAGTGAATTATGGTTTAACCTATTAACATCCCAACACACCTAATAACCAAGAGAGAACCCAATGAGCCTACAACCATATGTGTAGATTAGAAGTTAAAACAGTTTTTCACAGCACATTGCAACAAGAATGTCTAACAGCTTTGCAATAGAAACGAAACTGAGGGAAAAGCAACTGAAGGGGTAAAGGTCAAATTGTAAACTTGAAATCTCCAAAATTCAAAGTGCTGGAAAAGAAATCACAGCAGCATTTGATGAGTTATTCAGTTCACTCAACAATAACAATAATTATTGTGGAAATTATTTGGGTGACCTGCAGTTAATTTGGCTTGTTTGCCACCTATAGTGTATTAGTTCCTTGATGTAAGGCTCTACAGCTATTATACTTATGATAAATAATATAATTATTATATTAGCAATTAATAACTTTGCATATGGTTAGTTAGGCTATTATCAAGGTAAACTAACAAAAGAAATAAGCAAAACTAGCATCTTGGTGATTTTCCTGGGAAAAACTGCTTAATCATCTTGGTTAAAATAATAGTGATGAGCAGTGACAGAGAGCAGAGCTGGAGGCTCCAAAATTCCAAACAGCAACCGAAAGGATGCTCTGAAACTTCAGGATGAACCAGAGAGCCAATCCACATTCAACCATTGGTAACAATATAACATCACACTTTTAGAAAACCAATGTGTGAAAGACAGATATGGACCAGGTTTGATAGCTTTCTGTTTTTTTCTTGGAAGACATTCTCAATCTCAGTCACTTCCTCACCAGAGTACGAGCCAAGAAGCATTAACAAGCAAGAAAAAACACTTCTCCATCCACCTCAAATCACGTCATTAAAAGAGGAAGGCAATCCATTTTCAAATCCATCCTAATCTTATCTCAGATTGCTTTTATCAAAGTGCCTTAATTGAAACCATATTGTTATTTATATAGCAAATTTAAGCATATATGAATGTTTTATTCATCCAAAACTCAGAACTTTAACACAAACTTTTGCCCCTTTTGAAGTTAATGCTACATTTTCTGCACTTGTAATTGATTTCCTTAACATAAAGTCCCAAAATAATTTCTCCTGTCAAAATATTGAAAGGTGTCTTCATCTTAGCCATTTTGCCATATGTCTGCAGCATAAAATCCCATGCCAGGCTATAATCAGTACAAAGAAAAGCAAAATTAAGGCTATAGATGTTCCTGCATAACTTATTAGGAAGAAGTTGGCACAGAATGCTGCACAGGAATTTTTCACACCTAACTTTCCATCTACCTCTCTCTCTTCAAAGCAGACTTCCCATGGCATAACAAAAAGGGTGATTGAAAACTTTTACTTTGGTCAGAATTCTCAGTTTCTCCTTAAGTCACAATGTGAGCACATGCCAAGGACTTTGGGGTGTATTTGATTTAGTCTCTGCAGTAGTATTCAAATTAAGGACTCCACATAGAGAAGAAAAATATTTCCTGAAAACTCAGACTCACATTATACTGCTTGTAATTTTTGCATTTTGTTTCCATCAATATATTAGTATTAACTTTGCTAACATAAGTGTTCATAAAAATCTGTATTACTTTGCTTACAAATAAAAGAATTTAAGATTGTGCCAAATCTTTCTGAAATGAAATTTGGCATTTACAAATATGCACTGCATCAGTCCATCACCTCCTGTTCCACTGATTGAGTCCTAAAACTAATTAGTACAGTATGAATGGCAAAGTTAACCTACCAGCTGTGTTCATTTAGTTATATAAATTATAAACTACCCTTATAATGCACTGGGTGTTCCTTAATCTACTATCCCACATGAGATCCTCAGTGTAATTTTTGCCTAAAGCAGTCAGAATCTTAATACCACATTTCCTAAAACAGCCAAAGCAGAGCTGTACAGCTGACTCTGCAGGACAGGAGGAATATGAACAGAAGTGTGATAAGGTCAACTGAAGGTGCAACAAATTACTCAGCAAAATATTTTTTGTGTTGGTGATAGTTCAAGGCTATTTTTAATACAATTTGAAAAATGCAGGAAAACAAAGAGGAGAAAGTGATACTAATTAAGTTGGAAAGACAAAGGAGAGCAGTAAGAACATCCTCAGGTCTATTATTTTTAGATGTTACTGTTCCTCAGCAGTAGCACTAGGAACAGAGTTGTAGAGGTTTTGTTCCAAGAGTCAGTGAAACTCCAGCACAAGCAAACTGGTGTCTCTTCATGTAGTTCTAAGTCAGCTTATTGATTGACAACAGTGACTATACAGGCTCTCTGATATGTTACTGCATTATTGAAAGCTAGGAAAAATTCTTAATCAGAGATGCACTGACTTGCTTCAAATGAAAGCAAATTATTTATCCAATGTTAATTTAAATGACCTGGAGCTTTTAATTCCAAACATTCTCATTAATTCAATCCAAAAAATATTTCCATTTGCACAGTTATGTAAGTCACCATAGCATAAACCACATCTAAACCAATGAGAACAAAACTAGTTTTTTGTTAAGTCAAAGCAAAAGTTTAATATTTTAGCAAGTTGTAAAAGAAGATAATGAAGAAGCACCTATGAGCTTTAGGAGCCTCTTTATGAATGCTGCTATTCTCATCTATTATTCTACCAGCTCTACCTTATTATTCTACCAATGCTAATTCCAGCAAAGGGATGAAAGACATGATAAGTGCCACCTGTTTTTTTCATATCTGTTGAGCAATATTCATCTTTCTCTCAAAATCAGCCTACTCATAGGGGGCTCTGTTTCGATAAGACTAAGAGATACTTGAAGATATTTCCAAGCATTTACCCAGGGGTCAGCCACTGTACACCTCAGAAGCAATGAGTGTAGTGTAATTCTCTGGGGACCACAGAGCAGGGGCCTAACTCTGAAGAGAAACTTTCTTTACAGGCCATTTCTTCCCTTCTGCTGTGTTCCCATACTCACACAGTAGTTTATAGTTTTAAATTAACACAGAATCCATTTTCACATTAAGCATCTCTTCTTGCTTCCAGATTAAAAACACAGATTCTATTTCCCTGCTCTTGAGATCAATTACCTTTCATGCTGCAACCAGTTCTTCCATTTGTAATTTTGATACAATTCTCACAGTCATTTTTGTTAGAAGAAAACAAATAAGTTCATGCAAATTTCTTCACTCTTAGCATTAACAGTTGTAGACAGGTTGTGTTAGGCTAAAGTTATTTACATTGATATTTTAAGTTGGTTCTTAAGGGGAAAAGAATTTTTAGAGAGATGATCTTGTCTTGGCTTCCAAAAACATGCTATACAACAGTTCAAATTTTCTCATTTATGAATATAAAAACTTATAGTTAATTGTTGCAAGTCAAGAAAGGCTGTAGTTACTGATTCCTGGGCCTTTAACCCCAAAGTTGAAGAGAAAATAAATAAATAATTATTATTTTACAGATTTGTGTCTCAAATTCACATAATGCCCGCAAACAGCAAGAAGGGTGCCTTATTCTATCCATCAAGTGTGGTGACAGATTAATAAGAAAAGCTATAATGTGAAGAAAATATTAAAAATAAATCAGAAATGTCAAAAACTGTGATTGCATTCTCAAGTGTGTTTTTGCTATCACAAAGTTATAACATGAGCATGCCACAAAATATTTTGTGTGTACAGAGCCAGAATGACATTTGCACCTAATTCTCGATGCTCATAAAGGATGAAAACAGAATATACATATTCTGATATATTACAGAATGTATCAAAATGCCCAAAGGTGACATTAAAGAGCAGGTAATACGAGAATCACATGAAATGTTGTAGACAGCCTACTGCAGAGACTAAGGGAGCCTGGAAACACTGATACCATGCCAGGCTCTGCTAAACATCCCATTCTCCCCTTGCATTCACTGGTAGTGTGCAAACAATGGCACCAAATGTTCTTCAGGCTCCACACAACCATGCAGACACAGAGTTTGATACCTCTGATTTAACTTGGTCATCTAGCACTTGACCTACAGCCCTCCAAAGAATGCTTCCTCTGAGTTTGGAAGGCTTTACATTAAGCCCTTACATAACTATCAGATAGTGGACATGGCATTTTTCACACATCTTTTACAGATTTACTAAAAATTGACAGAACAGACTCACACACACTATCAAAACTAGGCATCTAAATACACCTCCAAATTAAAATTATATTCGAGTTGATATTAAGTGGATACATTAAATAGAAAATTATTAAATTATTAATTTATTAATTATTAAACAAATAAATTTTAGCATATCAATTACATATCTCTAGACAAGAGAAAAGTTAGCTAGATTTTAGATATGTTAGTCATAAAAATGTTGTTACTGTGCCTCTACAATGTTGTGTCACCTGTCACTGAAATTTTCCATGAAAAATTACTTTCTTCCTCTATCAATGCTGGTTTGTAATTTATGATTTTAAAAGGATAGGAGCTTTCCTAAATAAAAAACAACCATCTTCAAAGGAAGCTGAAGAAAGACCTAGCACGTTTAAAGAGTTTCTGACACTCCATTAAGATCACTAGGAACGTAAAAATGATCTGACAAATACTAATGTTCCAAAAGGGATTGTGTTTAAATTGATTTTAAGTCAAAATAATAAATTACTTTTCTTGTACATTCTAGGAAAACTAGTGAATCTAAGAGCTCATTATGTTATCTCGAGTAAGATACCATACATTCTTGGAATGCAAAAGAATTGAATTCATGCTTAAAGGGAGTTAGAGATCATTATTATGACATTATGAACAAAATTATTTGCTTTAGTTTTACGTCTTTTTCTCCTCAATATTATGGTTAAGCTAGATTCTGCTTTGACATAACAGAATTTACATAGACAATAGATAATTACAAAAACAAAAGCACAATAAAAGGAACAAAATCATGTGACTTCACAGCTTTTTTCTCATCCAGAAAAATCAGTGCAATTTGTCTAGATTTTTGAGATCCTTGTCATGCCATTTCTGAAATTCTTAGATATGATAATGGATTTGTTCTCCCCAAATTGGTCCAAGACAGAAAAAGAAACTACCATTTTACCAGAGGATAAAAATAATACTTTCTTCACCCAAAATCACTCAAAAATACTTTAGTCAACACTGGAAACTGAACCCATATTTATAAGTGCACAGCTCACTTATGAAGTCAGTTTTTCTTCATAGTAAGGATGGATGTGGCAGCAGTGATGTAATAATTAACACTTTACATGCATTAAGTCTCAGTAATAAAATTGGGAACGGCCTCAAAAAAGGTCAAATCTATATCCAGCCATGCATTTAAATCAACACCAGAACTGGAAACAAACGCCATGAGAACTTGCATCTATGATATGGAGAAATGTTTACAAAACAACTACATTTATGCATTTTTTTAGTATTATATGACCAGAAAAAAAACCAAAACAAAACATAAAAAAGAAAAACTAAAGAATATATAGAGAAAAAAAAATTCACTGCTATTTGAAAAAGCTTAAGCTTAGCCCAAAAGAAGGAAAGATGATGGAAGTAGCAGCCACATTTGCATGTTTTATCAAAGATACATTTCTGCTGTTGAAAAACAGGGAAACTAAGGAAGATGTGCCCTGAGGGTGATGTACTCTACAACTATGCCCCATATTTTTGTGCTGACTTGCATGCTTAAAATGCCTATAATCCTGAAGTTCTAACAGCAACAAAAGCGTTCAAGAATGAAAGCTTGCTTGTACCATTGCCTTTGTGAATTGCAGCAATGGCTGCTTTTGAGAAATATCCTTTTAACCTTGAAAAGGATTGATGTCTTCATGCAGTGAAGAATGGGGATATATGCTCAGTAGTTATGAGTAATCACTTCACCTTGCAGGTTACAGCTATCTGTAGAGATCTATGCAGTTGCAGGAACCAGTTAATCACTGCATAGTTGGGCCATTGGCTGGATTTATAACCACTGCTCTAACAGTGCAGTTGAATCCTGTTTTCATGTGACCAAGTTAGAAGTTTCAAGAACAAAAAACCAAATCTGGTTATGCTGATTTGTTAACGTGATAATAGAATTCTGATACCATGAAAAAATTTGTTGCATGCAATATTAATCCAAATAATAGTTTAAAAATGCTATTGTAAGATTAAAAGAAATGCCTGACAAACTTTACTATACCCATGACTCAGATGTAAAATATCAGATTACCTTTCCCTCTAATAACAACTCAAATTACTCAAAATGTCATTCTGACTCCTTTAACACAGCTTCTTACTTTTGCATGCCACCTAATAATGAGGTATTTGGGACAGCAAGAAGGTAGCTCAAGGAATGTGTTGCAGGAAAAACACAGATGTCACTAGCAATGAAAAAGTGCTCTAAGATGTCACAGGATAACATTTATTTTAGCCTTTATTCACTACATCAAATCTTGAAGTCTTCTAGTTTTTCAGCTATTGATCTGGGAAAATAAATTCAAACTGCTAAAAAAAAACCCCTTTCTTCCCCCAAAAGCAGACAGCTAAGCCTAAACCCTAACACAAGATAATGCTCCAACACTCACCTTAAATTTTCTGTAATATCAACAGGCAGAGTTAAGTTAGTTCATGTTCTGTTCAGCAGAAACTTATACAGTTATTCCTTCCTCCTCTACCTACCCCAAAAAAATGCACAATATGGACTGAGTTGTCTTTATCCTTATTTTTTACTGATTTATTCAGCATTCTTAAAGCTTTCTGTCACACTTCAGAAGCGTTTGACACATGTTTGGAATTTCCTGGGTTTATTTTGTCTTCCCACTTGGATATTTCTACTCCATATATTTACATGTATCCAACACATCTCGTGTATCTGAGACATGACGCTATCACTGTTCACTGTCAAAATAGGGATGTGTACTTATTTCCAGCCAAGAAACCCCAAAGAACATGATGCCATCATAGGGAATTAGGAATGGGCCAATATTTTCCTTGCTAAAAAGCATCATATTTACAGAGCAACATATTACGCTTTATCTCAAAATAACACCAGCAGAGAACTGAGCTGTTTGCGCCAAGCAATTCTCCAGCTGAGTAGAGCTGGAGAGAGTGAAGACAACCATGCAAATCTCTACCCAGAGCGCCTTCAGAGAACAGCACAAGTATAGGTTGCAGTGATTGCTAAGGTTCCAAGTAGCAAGGCACAACAAGGTGAATGAAATGGACAGGGTAGAAAGAAAGTGCATAATACAGTCAGTTCAGTGATGCTCAAGAGTAGTCTGTGTCCATACGTACGCGTTCGTCTGTCCATACACTGCGTATGATCCTCCCTGTTGTGAAAAAAGTCCTAACTCCACCAGCCCTAGGGAAGATCAGTCCAGCAATAAGGGAAAGACAAGCACTTTTCCCCATTATAGATGGCATTATCAGCTTGAAGGAAGGCAATATTTTTGTCATCACCTCTGCCGAATGCAAATTTTCCTCTGACTCTCTGTATGGTCAGCAACTGCCTTAACATCAGTGCTCAAAAAGTAGAAGAGAAGCTGTAAAACTGTTGAAAATACATGAGCCAGAGACAGGGACCAAATGAATGAGTGCTATGTATAACGTATGAGATTTGACAGATCTGTAGACTCTGCTGCTAAATGATTCACAACCCTAAGAGAACCAAACTGACAACTTCAGCAGTCTTTCTGAGAAATACTACTTTTGTCAGCCAAATTTCAAGAATTTCTGAAGTCTTCCTAAAGAAAATGAGTTTCTCAAGACCAAGCAATAGTAAGAGCAACACAAGTAGCATTTCTGGATTAGAAAGGTAAACAAATTTAAAGGTAAAACCTTAAACATGACAGATTTAAACCCACTTAGCCAATAACCAGAGGGCAATAATAAACAAACAGAAAAACATAAATAAGAAAGCTTCATCCCTATGGCTTATTGAGTTTAGGCTTAATAAAACTGAGATGACAGCAGAACTGAACAGTTAGTCATTGCTAAAGGCAAAGTTATATATGTTAAAACAACAGTCAAAGTGCCATCACCTAAAACGTGTCACAAACAATGTTCCTCAGCAACTGGTTTTATAATCCACTCAACTGAAAGGAGCTTCACTGAATGCAGCAATGCATAAAACATTGCCTAAATTCTGAGCTAGCATGACAGCTTTGTTACCACAGGCAGTGTTTGCTTGCATATGAGGGTAAGGGCTGTAGATACTGAAAGCATGTGGTTCTTTAGATACCTGCCTTTGAAAGAGTGTAGCAGTCATTTGTTGTCTCAAGGCAGAAAGGCTCACAAGTATATTTGCCAAGATTAATAAAAGAAAAAAAGGAAAAAGTCTTTCATTCCATGTTTAACTACTGTTACCTTTCCCTCAAACAGAATACAAACATGTAAGAGTCCCAGCTAATCTTGTGTTTAGAAATGTGCATGGAAATATGCATTCCTTTGAAATCCAGATTGCCTCTCCTTCCTCAGCATCACAAGCAGAAACTGAGCCTTAATTCAGCATTGGATTTGATGCATTCATATGCATTATTCATACTTGCTATTCCTGGGAATCAATACGTCACTCCTTCAGCCAACCAAATATCCAAATCACTTTTCAGTGTAACCCTCCTGCCATGATTCAGCTGGCAAGAACACAGATGTATTCAAATTTAAGGGACTTCCTAGGTAAACACATGCTTGAAGACCTATGCAGAGAGCCGGGGAAATTATAGTAATTGCACTCACAGCAACCAATTCTGCCCATCTACAACTAAGTAAAACAATCAAACATTTTAATTTTTAATGAAAAAAAGAGAAAACAAGGCAAGAGAACAGAATAACAAGAATTAATTCCTAGAGTATAACTAAACCCATAAAATTTCCAAGTATTTCCCTCTGGAGAAGCAAATGTTCGTCCAACTGGTTGCTTTCCCTTCACTCCAGTAACCACCATTCACAGTTTGACACAGAAGTGTTCTAGAAATAGCAAGGCCTGATTTCAGTGGCACTGATCTGGTAGTGCAACTTGCCTCAGCCATTTGTCCATCAGTTTGGAAGCCATCCTCATGCCACCACTGCCATGAGCAGATTCCACCAGTTATGCCTTGCATCCAGAGCTTCTCCAAACCTCCCACAGTCCCATCTGAATTTCTTCTTCCTTTTCTGTTTACTTTCCATGTTTGCTTGAGTGGCCTACAATTTTTCATTTTTCTAGAAATGCATCTTAAATATGTCACCATATCTTGAACAATGCAATACTGTTTCAGGTCTATTTGCTAATCCTTTCACTGCATCTCCTCCTCTCCCCCCAGATACATTAACTGTACCTTCCACCATCACTCCTCTTCCAGTCTCCTTGGGAGGGCTAAAGATGGATTTTGCTTTTTACTCCCTCAGCTTGGTTCCAAGTCTTTAAGTCATTTCTCTTAAAACATTTATCCTTCATTTTGTTACCCAGGGCTTCCACATGAAGGAGACCAATGTGCTGCAGAGAAAGCATCTGGTCCAACAATCCATATGCATTTGCACTCCCACCCAGATTCCTAGACACTTCTTCTAAAACAAACAGACTATTTTTATTAGGTATGAACAGACTAATCCCTGCCTGGCCCATGAGGCAGTTGAAATTCTTCTTCTTTCACCCATTAAGTCTGTGTTTTTCACATTTTTCTACATAAAATGGGTATACAAAAGTGTCTTCAAGGATTCAGATAACTTGTTTGGTGTGATAACTGGTTAAAACACCCGCATCTGTTTCTATCACTACTATGATAATTCCCAGGGTTTTGAGGAAACAAAAGTCTCATTGCAAAAGACAAAATTATGACAGGTGAAGAAGCAGCACCGTACAGTCTGTAAAAATATTTAAGAGTGGTATAACATGTTCTTTTGCATAATAGAATTCCTGTTCAGCATTAGGAAAAAATTATTTCTGTGAACTTTTCAATTTTTCATTCATCGTTATTTCCTAGTATCACATAATCAGGGTAGAAAGATTTGTAAATGAGAAAATTGTGTATTAATTACCATTAATTACACACTTCCAAGACAAAAGTAAATATTTTGGCTTGTTTATGTTCCTGAAACAGGGTGATGGGTTAGAGCAAACACTGAAGAAAAAATAGCCAAATACTTAAGTCAAAAAGGAGGGTTTGAGAAGGGAAAAAAGGGGTAAAATCATTGCTACCTAAACAGCCATAAAAAACAAGCCAACTTTTGCAGTTGTTGACCCTGCAATGACATGGAATAGCCAGTTTGGTAAATGTTATTTGATATTTACCATCAAAAGAAAAATCTCCATGGATATTTGAATCTCCCTTTGTTTCTCTCAAACTTGTCAGTGAAGAAAGATCTCATGCTTTTAGCCACCATCAACACAAAAAGATAAAATTGAATACATCTAACTCACTCCTAGCAAATGCAATATTGAGAACAAATGTTCCTCCTCTGCCATACAGGCACATTTATCCCTGGTGACAGCAATTTAAAAAAACACATTTGAGTATACTTACATAAGCAAAACCAAATTGTTTAGTGAGCAAAGTTAAAAATTATCTAATACGCAAAACTTCCGTGTCTTGAATCACCTAAAAAAAGCCATTTAGAAACCTAACAATGCAAAACACAGCTAGGTTTCTACGTTTAAGCACAAACACAGTATATGCACTAGCTAATTGTGCATATACATATTGATCTTTGCACGTGGAAGTGAGTGGAGAGCTTTCTTTTTCTGCAATGAATTTAAACACATCCCACAATATTCAACCATGGCATACTTGGAAATAAGGACTACAGTAGAACTGTACCTTGTACATCGAAGTTATGAAGAACACAAGATAGCAACTTGGTAAGCTGAAAAAGACATAGCAAAAATTGGCCTTTTTTTTTTTTTTTTTTTACAGTGATGTGAAAAAAGCAGCAAACAGACTTATTTGAATTCAATTAAATTGTTTACTGTTGGGGGTGGGGGAAAAGAGCATTGACTTAAAGAACAATATCACTAAGAGAAGTCATTGCTTCTTCTTAGACAACAACAGAACTTCAAACCCTTAGTATTGCACAAAGCCCAGAAAGCAAATCTGTTCCTAAAATTATTTATGACAAATAGAAAATTGTTCAATTACAGTCAAATCTCATAAAAATAGAAATTTAAAAATTACAATTTGAGACTTACATTTTTCAATAAAAATAACCTGACATGTTAAAAATATATATATATTTTAATATATGGACATAAACATTCATTTTGTTACAAAAATGCAAGACAAAACAAGGACTGTTTCACATTTCTGCAGCTGGAGAACTACAAGCAAAATACAAATATGTATTTGTGAAAGGTTGACATGTTTCCCATTTTCTAGTTCAATGTAAGACAAACTTTTAAACAAAGCTCCACCAGCTTATTCTTTCATTTTTCAGCCCCGTGTATAAACCAACATCTTTGGCCTTACTGGTTAGGTCCTAATTCCCTATGCCAGTGGCCCAGAACTGGGGAGCTGGATCCTTACTTCTGTAAAAACTTTTTAACAAATAGATGAATTAAGTAATAGTAAATCATTAGGTCAGTTAATCCCACACCTTATAGAAATCTGTTAGAAGAATCCTGTTGCCATGTAAAATTAATACATATCATCCTGGGCTTAATCATTGTCAGCTGAGAAACAGCAATCTGGGCCCTGGAGTTTGGAGCAGCACTGTTCCTGTGGTCATGCAGGACCAAATGCTCTTCACAGCTCTCCAGAAGGATTTAATCTGAGAGGCATGCACAATGGATGTTTCATGTACACTTCAAGAACTAAGCATTTTAAAACACTGCAGACACAAATACCACTATTTCCCAGTGGCTTCTTTTATCCAATAGCCTAGTGGCTAAATCACTGTTTCAGGAAAACGGTGAACAATGTTGTCTTTTCAGCCAGAGGAAGCTGAAATATACATATTTCTCTGCAGAAAGTACATCCCTGGCTTACAGGGGGTGTCTGGTGTGACAAAATTCACCTTCCCACTGAAGCCACACCACTGAGCAAACCAGGATTTGTAATTAACTAGACCTGAAAGAGGACTGATACACTGCATGACTGTGATCCTCTCCCCAGGGATAAAGATGTTCTTTTAGGAGAATACCTCAACCCCTTCACTCAGGCTTTCTGCAGAATCTCTTTCAATTGAACGAGCATATGACAGTCTGCTGTCAATAAATACTTGATCTTACTTAGGTCTATATGAGGCTAACTAAGCTTGATCTTACCAGTCAAAAATATAAGCTGAGTCTATGATACTACAGCTAATAATAGAGTTACAAGAAAGAAAAATGAAGGATTCATAAGGTGATACTGAGCACTAAATGTAAAATAGTCCTCACTAGTCTCATTCTCAAATCAGAGTGCTTGTGGTAGATTGACCACAGCTGGCAGGTGAATCACTCAACGCCCAAGCAGAACAGGGGAGAAAATTAGAAGGGCAAAAAGTACATAAAGGATCAAGATACAGACAGTAAGTAAAATAAGTGATGAAAAATAAAGGAAGAAAAGCAACCTCTCGTCACCAGTGGACTCATGCCAGGCCAGAGTGATGCCCCAGCAACAGCTATCTGGGAAAAAACTCTCCCCCTCTTCCCACAACCCCCATCCAAACACACATTTTATTGCCAAGCATAGTATCATATGCTGTGAGACATCCATTTGGGGACCCATATTGGGGTCAGCTGCCCAGCTCCATCTCCTCCTAGCATCTTGCCCACCCCCAGAGTTCTCACTGAGAAATGAGAAATTAAGTGAGAAAGAGAAAAAGCCTTGATGCTGTGCAAGGACAGAGAAATAATAGCAAAAACATTGGTGTGTTACCAACATTGGTTTGGTCATCAGCCTAAAACACAGTGCAGTGTGGACTGCCATGAAGAAAATCAGCCAAATTTTCCACCCTCAGCTGAACCTAGTACATGCTGAATCAGCTCAGACTGCCTTCACACTCCTTTTAACTTGCAGGCCCCTACATTTGTCTTCTTTCACAGAACTAAATGTGCAAACAAGCAGAAACACCTTAGCATCTTCAGCTCAGGAAACACATTTTTCTCACCCACTCATGAAGACTTGGATGTTTAGAAGCTGGCTGAAGATGCTGCATCCAGCTGTTATAAATCAAGATTTCTTTTTAGTCATTTCCCCTGTTATTCAGCCAATACCCATGGGAGCACACAGAGATGCCATGAGATGAGAAACACTAACATGAGGAAAAGCTGAAGGTGTATTAGCACACCTGCTGCTATCACTGCAGCACGTGGAGAGAAAATGAACTCAATTCCTCACTTTTCTTATAGGTATAAACAGTACATTTTTCCCCCCAAAATGGACTATCTCTAAACAGAAGATTAATATGTTATAAGAAGGCTATTCTTTATAGGAGGGACAAGGAAAGGTCTCATCCTGATCTAAATGAATGCCTAGAGAAAAATCAGTCATTATCTCCAGACTTCGAGAGTATTTACATTGGTAAATATTTATTGGTATTTACATTGAGCATTTACACTGCACCTTTCAACATCCAACTTATTGTAGGGTGCCCCAAGACCTTGGTAAGCGGGTCCTACAGTTGCAAAACATTACAATTCATTTACACCATTACAAAATGTTCGACAACAGTTGCAGCTTAACAGCAGTGATTCAAATCTGTCAGCACAGGCTGCAGAACAAATGCTCACCCCGGCATGGTTCCTTCAGTGGCATTTTGGCACTGCCACCAGGCTGACAGCTGCTCTGGCTGCTGGTTTGCAGCACATAAGGAAGGCTTGTGTGGGACCAGCACAACCCAACGGGAGGAGAGACAGCCCTCCTCCCTGGAGGGGGGGAGAGGGGGCATTGTCACACTTCTGGGCCTCAGCTGATCTCTGCTTGCTTCACCAGCCCTAAGGGTTTTTTAACATCAGAGGGAAAGGCACCCGGAGCTTGCGATTGAGTTATTTACAGTAGTAACTTCCCATGGTTGCAGCCAGCCACAGAAAAGCATGGCACAGATCTGCTGTTTGCCTGTCATTCCTGGGCAAGCTGTGTCTGGATTAGAGCTACAGGTGTATTCTAACTCCATAAATAATAAGCCCACTGTCACCTCTTGTCAGCAAAAAGAGCCAGGAAGACTTCAGTTAGCATTAATTCTGGCACACACCTGTGGAAGGGACTTCTCCTTTCAACCTGGAAATCTTTTCTGCATTTCAGTATCTTTTTTACAGAAGACATGACATAAAAAGCAACCCATGTGCTGTTACTGTGCTATTCAAGTGAATTGAATTTTTCAAGTGGGATTTCCTGCTACATGCTACCATGTATTTCAAGATATATTGAGGCTGTTTCCATCATTCCTTGTTGCTGCCATCAGTAAAACCAAGTTTTTATTGGCAAAAATTCTGTCTATATTATAGAGCATATTGATTAAATATATGTTGTAGAAAATTAAATGCATAGTGAAAATATAGATGGCTCTTTTCTAGAATGAAATGTTTTCAAAAGGCATTCTTCTATGCTGATTTAACTTAGCTACAAAGAAAACCATTTGCAAATTTACTTGATTGGTACCTCCTAAGCTATTTTAATAAAGACACATTTTCATCATTACTAATGGGATGCATCAGTGAACATAAGGTAGGATGCACAAAAATCCCTCTGTGAGATGATACAATCCTAGTTGAGTGAAGTTTTATTAAAGAATATTGGATTTTTCCAACTACAGAAGCAAGCTGGGTTTCTTGAGCACAGGAATGCCATAGATCTGGATCTACTGCCTAGATCCATCCCTCCCACACTCTTTTGTTGGATTTCTGTACCAGGTGGCCAAACCTCTGCTGTACCCTTTTACAAAGTGAATACCACTATGTAGCACGTGGGATGAGAGGAGACACAGGAGTGGTGCCCAGCTTGCAGAGGTGTCTGCGAGGAGAGCAGGCAGCTCCTTTTACGCTTCTCGCCCCAAAGCACGAGGCAGAGCTGACTGTGCAGCCACCATCCCTAGGGCCTGATTGTCCACTCCATTTCACATGTCATGGTTGTGCAGTGGAAATCAATGAAGTTACACAGCCAGAAAATTGGTGAAACAGAGACTGGCCCTCACCCCCTGAAGGGGTTTCAGTTCACTGGTGGGAGAAACGATCCCTGTACATACATTTGTCAATCTGGCCCGATTTACGTCAATTATAAGTATTGCTTTTGACTTTGAGGGAGTCTAGTCACATTTGTGTACTGTTCAGAACGTGCTCTGGAGACTTTTCAAGAGAAAGGCCTTTTTTAAGGCAGAGGTTAACACCTGTACACTGGTTTTAAATACATGATGTACACATAATGATGAATGGTACTTAAATAAAGTTAGCAGTATTCTTTAAATTGGAAGATGCAAGGTATTCAAGTGTTCAGCATAAAACCACAGATTTCTGATCAATAACATTTTTTGAATGGCTATCATTAATCCTCTACACCTGACAGAGAGAAAGAGAAGACCTTTAAGCTAGAGTTGATAATTTATACAGGGTAAAACTCTAGGTTGTGTACAAATTTACACAGTCTCTTCTAGAAAAATTCATACATTCACATGAAACAGAAGATGCCATGCAGCAAACTGCAGTTTAGCAGCAGGGAGTAGGACCCAATGAAATATTGGCTACTGACCCACACAGTGACCTTTGCTTACAGTGCCACCAAGCAATCACTGCTGATGTCTGTTACATGAAGGACAGAATAATAACAGGATATGCTCTAGGCAAGATGGTAACCTCTCCCCCCACTTGAAGTTGTTTTTAAGTTTTTCACACTGATTCAATCAAAAAGTTATTAAACTGTGGACTTTTTTTTTAGTGCAAATTAGGAAATGCCTATAACTTTAATAAAGATGATAATTAACACCATTTTTTCCCTCTTGATTTAAAATAAATTAGATCATGAGGCATTGCCAGGTATGAAAAACTCAACTTAAGAGCTCAGTTAACTGAACATAGCATCAGAGTAACATTAAAAACACATAGTATGATTCACCCTGAAACAAAAAACAAAGTTAAACTTTATGCAACGAAAATAAAAAAGAGAAGTGGACGTAGAATGAGATTACGTTTTGGATTAAGAAAGGGTATGAAAAATTAGACAATGGGCAGAGCACACAAATGTGAGAACCACAACAAAAAAAACCCCACTGAAATTATGTCATAATTTCAGGTTCTTCCTAAAATGAGAATCAGTCCCGCCAGAAGAAATACATGGTGGGTTTCTATTCAGGGGAAAAAACCCTGTTAAAATAGCATCATAACTCTTTTAAGCATAGAAATATGCAAATTAGAATGTGTGCTAAGTACACCAAAATTCTTTCTTTGGTTTCCAAAAATAACTGTATCACTAGCATGGAGAGTTTTAAAATTAATCTAACTACTCCAGCATTCTCAATTTGAAAGAAATCCTTCTGTGTCGAAATATAAGACTCCATTCTACCTTTATGAAGTATTAGTGCATAATTTTATGTGTATTAAACAATATTTTAAAAGAGTATGGAGAATATCAGGTGGGTTCTTTATAGTCATCTGTCATGGTTTAGGAATGAATGATATCCCTCAATTTAGTACTCCCACTAAAAAGAAAACCACAAGCCACTCCCCTCTCCTTTCCCTGAGAGACACAAAGGGCAGAGATTGCAGGTTGAAATAAGATGAGAACTGGAAAAAGGACAAAATAGGCACCTTTAAAAAAAGATGTTCTGATTAAGATTAGAGAGGTTACCTCAATAAAAACTGATTGTTCAGACCCCTGCTGGCCAAAGTTGTATCCCCTATTAGCCATGTCCAGCCTGATGCAAAGTTAGACTAAGATACAAAGCTTAAGAAGTTAAAATAGTTTTGACTAGGAAGAGATTTTTTTTTAGTGTATTTTGAAATATACTTGAAACATATTTTGAAATACAGAAAATTACAGAAAAAGAAAATCTCAGAAATAAACCTTTAACGGCTAATTAACCACAGAAGTTTATCCTTTTCAGGAGGACAGAGCCTCTGCTGAGCTCACGTAGTTTACAAAGACCATGATGAAAATAAAAATACCCCATAATGCAATACGTGGAGAGAAGCCACATGCACTTAGACAAATTAGTATGTATTACTGCTATATTTTCTTTTTTTGTTGTTTTTTTTGTTTTGGAAGAACACTGCACGTGTATGGCACACAGCAGCATACACTTGTTTGGATACCAATTGCCCTCTCCTTCCCCTGACTGGAACATCAGCAGCACCCAGCCTGCATCCCAAAAGAGAGCTCAGTGCAGGTCTGAGTGCCCAGTGAATTACTGTCTTCATGTAATGAAGCACAACCACTCTCACATCCTTTTTGCAGGTGCATCATGGTGATGCATAGACCTTGCTAAAGGCAGAATTATATAGCAACACTTTGTAAAGAAACTCAGATGAAAATATAGATTTTATAACAAATTGAGCTGCTATTGCCTTGTGATTCTTCCACTAACTGATTCAACTAAACATGACAGAGTTTTATTAAACTATTAAATCTTTAGAGAGAAATGTGTACAGATTTATATAATCAGCTTCATAAATGAAAGAAAGATTTTGATTAAGTGTAAGAAATAAGTCACAGTTTATGGTCTCTCTCACACAGGAAGGATTACAAACAAGTTGTGTCTGAGCTTGCACTGTAACCTCCCCCTTTGAGGGAACCACCCCAGGGACCTGTCCATCAATATAACCACTGCCCTCCTCTGAACACAAAGGGAGATCAGGGCTAGCATGCCACAGGCAGCCTTCTCCTGTGATCACTGAACACAAAATGTTTTAGTCAGACATGAAAGAGGGAAGATGGATAAAAAACCAGCCTGACCCCCTCAACATTCATGGGAAGATCAGTGCAAGGCAGGACTGCGATACAGACACTGTAATGAAACTGCACAGTTGGTGGCACAGTCTCAGCCTGATTTTTGATGCAAAAAAATCCCACAGTCCAGAGAGAAAAAACAGAGATGACCTGAGTTGGTGAAGTCATAATTCCCTTCACATTTTGCTAGGGCAAAGAGGACAATCTGTTTGCACTCCTCTTGCAATCCTGTGAACTGAGAGGATAACAGGTTGTGTAGGATTCAATGTCATATTCAACAAGGCAAAGGGATTCAGATTTATCTTCACTATAATTAAGTACAATTTGACTTGTTAGGAATTCTGAAAATGTACTAATGACCTGATGAAGTCCACTGTTTGTGCTGGCAATGCATCCTTGTCAGAGCTGGGACTTACTCATGGGTGCACCAATTTCAGTTAATGGAAGAGAACTGCTGTGCACGAGCTCTGTGCTAATGTGAAAGAAAACCACCTTAGAAACAAAACTTTCTGACAACTCATAGAACTTATGAAAATTTTCTAACTACACTACAGAAAAAGAAAACGAAACCTATAAAAAGGTTTAGAACACGGAGCATTGCCAATATGCCTTACACTTTATGCAGAGGGTTCCAGCTTTTGGGAAGGTATATGCATCACAGCTTCCTTCCACCATGGCGAGTAAAGCTGAGATTTTCACACAACATGCCTCTTTTTTCCTTTCCAAACAAAGCACTTATATTCAAAACACTGATTAACACTCTCCTTCTAAACAATTAAAAAAACCCCTACCTGGAAGCAATCTAGTGTTTTATCTTGTAGATCTGTCATCCATCTCATTCTTTGAGCTTCTTTGCTCTGAGGCACTTCAGAAGAAGTACTTAGATAAAAGCCTACCCCAGCATAAGGATGCTACCACAATAAATGGCAGGCAGGCAGCATCAGCATCCACACCTGGGCACCAACACTGCAGCAAGCCCCATGCTCCTTTCTAAGAAGGAGCCCAGGCTGCAGAAGATGATTTCACCAACTGATGTTTTGAATTCTTACTTTTGAGTGCTCGAAAATCCCATTGTAACAATTCCAAGAGTAGACGTACTTTATTAATATGCTATTACAAGCATTTTTATATTCTGTTTCTCTCCATGCAGCCTTACAATCACTTATCAATTGCTCCACTCCAGGGGCACAGCCTAATGCTGTCTCAGTGGGAATTAGTGTTGATTGCCCCACTGTACATCACCTATGTTAGCTTTTCTTTAAAAGGTTCTCACTTTGATCCTGCTGTTTTATAGTTCAACTTAGGTCCTGCTGTTTTGTAATTCAGATACAGCATACAGAAGGGTTTGGCTTTACCCCAGGATATGTTTTATAGAACTGCATTTAAAACCAACATTCACTTTTATTTCAATCATTCATGCTGTAAGTTTTCGTCTGCTTGAGTGAAAAAGAACAAAACATTTTTAGTGATCAAATACAGGATCTTTTTCTATGCAGAAAAAAAAAAAAAAGTTGTTCCACAGTAAAAAATGTCTATTTAAATGCATGATCACTTGTTTTTCTCTTTGTAAATGTAGAGCACGTCTTTTTTCTGAGGTCCAATATACACAGCATACATTTTTTTACGTAAAAGTTAAGTCTTACCCAAACTGTCCAAACACAGATTAACGTTACTGAACAGACTCACTTGGAGAGTGGAGGATTTGCTTTGTTTAACAGGCACCAGACACTGGTATCTCATTTTAAGCATGGCCTTCGCTACAGAACATTATGAGTTGTGGAACAAAATCAGCGGGCTATTATCACATTTTGCCCTGTGTTCTTACAGCATTTCATCCAATCCTTTTGCAATCCAAGGCATTTCGATCCACAGCCTTCTGCAAGACAGCTTAACATTGACCAAGGTCTGCATGAGTAAGGTGCTGTGGCTCTGCCTCTGCTGATCCACCCAGACACAGCTGGGCCATGGAGCTGAGCTGCAGCTGGCCCTGGGAACCCCACGCTGTAATGCTCTGTGCTTCTTGTGCTGTCTAATTATGTGCCAAGAAAAAGCCATTTGAGGGAAATTTAAATGCCTTCTGCTATTTCTGGCACAGGGAAGGACTGCGAGGTATTGTTTCATCCATCTGCATTTTCAGCACTGAACAGCATGTTGTTTATTCCATGTCAAGCATCAGATTTCCCCATACGAAAGGCAGGAAACACCTATGCAGCCACAGAGACCATTTTGGACTGGGGAAGGTAAGACAAAATCGCAATAAGAACTCTGAGAGGAACCACGCTGGGTCACGTCTCTTGACAGTTGTCTACAATGGGCTGATCACAGAGTGGCTGCCAGTCCGCTGACAGCAGGAGAGTTACCATAGCAAATTCTGTAAAAATAAAGAAACAAAACCCCAATTACAGTAACACTGATAAATCCATTAGCCTCTAACCGATACACTATGCCTATGGAACACTGAGGTACTTCATGAAGGCACTATCACTGACAGATATTCTATCTGAAATAAAGCATGAATTAATTAAAGAGATGCAACACAAATGGACATTGTTTTTTCTAACTTGTAAAACTTCACCAAATCTGTGACTGTATTTCAGCCTCTTCTAACTTCTTCTGACTGACTGCTTCTCAAATGTTTTAACCTATTTTGCAAAACCTTATTTTCCAAAATCCTGAACTTCTACATAAAACATCAATATAGGGGCACTTCTACTACATTAGACTTTCTAGTCTCATTAATAGATCGTACTCTATGGATTCAAAATTAAACTCGCGATACATGTTTTAGTTTCCTGCCTAGGAAACAAGACAGAAATCCTTATATGCTTTAAGGACCCAATAGCCTATACTTGAATCTGAAGGAGCTGCTATTTAACATACATTAAATTTACACATTTAGAGATCATATACATGCAATCCATGTATTGTGCATATGTGTGTGTGCATATAGACACAGAACACATGTATGCAGTAAATGCCAGCTCAGCACACAACCTACTTATACAGAAATTACAGAAATATATTTACTTCTCGTTTACATTTATTAAGCAATATCCATGAAACCCCAATCCTAAAAAGAACCTCATGGAGAGATGGCTGAGCCAAAATCCATTCAACCACTTCACCCTTCTGTCACTTCTCCCTTTGCTGACATTGATTGATACATAAACATGGAAGGCGTATCCAAGCAAAGTAGCACATGACTAATTGCACTGTCTCCATTAACATTGCATTACGTGTCTCTATGCTGTAGAGAATTGACAATGCAAAAAGATGTCAAGAGCTTATCAAAATGTGAATATAAATATTTGGTCCAGTTTTTAACATGAACAGACTAGCAGTCTCTGCTTCCACAGCCCAAACTGGAGAAAGGGACATTTATCAGCTGCTAACCATGAACAAAAGGCAAATAGCCTTTATTTCCCAAACACTCAGAGTTATTTGCATCTTTCCTGTGCCCCTTGGATAATTAGGCATCACTGCAGAATAAGAAATCCTCACTGTGCTACAGAGATATCTGTCTGTAAACAGAGCAATCCCATTTTTAAAAAAGTCTTAACAAAAAGACAGATAAGGGGAGGTCTTTATCAGAGTCACACAGAACTTTAGGAAAATCACTGCATAGGAACCAGCCAGAAGGAATATTTCTAGACAGGAAATACCAAAAAAAAAAAAAAAATAGAAAGCGATCTTTTTGCCCAAGTGTAAAAGGAAGACTGCATCTCATATTTGGTTTGCTTGTAACTGTTTTAAAGCATCTAAATAAATATCTAACCTCAGTCAGAGTGACAATACATGTGCCCACAATCAATGTGGATTTAAATGAAAACAGCACTTGTGGACTGTTTTCACAAGGGCAAGAGATCAAGATTAAATAAAGAGGTATTGCAGTAACTGTGAGTGCTACAGAGTCTGCAAAGGATCACTCATTGCGGCAAGTGCAGAATGGCAAGTTCCTCATCCACATACTGATTAACACTTTTCATGTCCGAACAAAGCTTTACGTTTTAGTAACAAATAGGTGCAAACAGGACAAATACAAGAACATGCAGAATCTCTTTTATTCTTTCCACTTTGCTCTGCTTCTCTTGGAGAGTAAGAATTTTGGCACTTGAGCACAGGCAGAACATATACCATTACAAGTAACATGTAAAACTGTGACCAGCCACAATGAACCAAATAAATAGATATACAACTAAGCACAGTATTCTTCATCCAAGTTTAACTCTACAACTCTCTCAAAACAGAGCCAGCTGCTCCCAGAACAGAGACAAAAAGCTTTGCCAGAATCAGGAATGGATTTTTTTTCTGCCTGTACTTCAAGCCTTTCTTCCACTTTGCGAGAAGCCTCACTGAGCACTTCTTACACAGAATTGAGATCCCATATGGCATCCTACTGTAATTTGGGTAATATTTTTGTCAGAACTACAGTTATTAATAATTATAAATTAATAACTCAAGGGACATATTGTCCTGATAAACCTGTCATCTTTTTATCTTGTAATTAAAGTTCAAACACTTTGTCATGTAAAAATCTATGCATTCTAAGAAATATATCAGTCATTAGCACACAATTTCATTCATTTACAGACAGCAGTATACTAATTAAAGTCAGCATGGAATTTGGAGATCGCCTAGTAGATTTTTTTGCTTCCTCTTCACTTATCTCTGATGGCTATCTCTTATGCTGCTAAAATGCAAATACAGATTCATGCAATTAAATTTCTTTAAAACCTGTTTATTTTCACTGAGTTTTCTTGAGACAAAATAACTTTCTTCATAGCAGCCTATGTAATCTGTTCTCTGCATTTAAAGGTGAAACAGTGTTTGTACCACACCAACATTTTGACTATTGCTGAACAGTTCTTGCCAAGGCAAGAACCAAGATTTTCTCTCCAACCTCACGTACACTCAGAGGCCAGCAGGTTAGGGGTGGGCAAAAGGCTTCAAAGGGACACAGCTGGGACAGCTGCCTCCACTGACTAAACAGACATTCCATTCTGTACAATGCCATGCTTAACAATAAAACCCCAGGGAAATTGATAGGATGCAGGGACGTCCATGATGGCATTTGTCTTCCCAAGAAATCATTATACCATATCAATCATTTGATAGGAGAGGGAGAGATAATTCGGACAGGAGTTTTGCTGTGGGCTGGGGTCAGCCCACCACATCACCCTTTCTGAATATTTTCTGTAGCTGTTATCTGTCTTGCCTCCTGTGCACTTCACTCACTGCATTCAAATCACCACTTAAGTGATCCAGCAAGAGTAATACCCTGCATATCTTCCCTGGTGAAAGTAGGCCACCTCTTCTTTCAAGTTGTCCTTGGTAACCAAGCAAAGCCACCAAAACCTCAAAACAAAGCAAATAATCTGGCACAAGGAATACATTTAATTTGATATAGAGTCACAGAATATTCTGTCTTGGAAGGGTGATCCACAAGGATTATCAAAGCCCAGCTCCTGGCCCTACACAAGACAGCCCCAAAAATCACACCATGTGCCTGAGAGTATTGTCCAAATCCTTCCTGAGCTCTGTCAGGCATGGTACTGTGACTGCTTCCCTGAGGAGCCTGTTCCAGTGTCCAAGCATCTTCTAGGTAAAAAAAAAAAAAAAAAATTAATTTTCCTAATATTCAACCTAAGCCTCCCCTGACACAGCTTCAGGCCATTCTCTCAGGTCCTATCTCTGGTCACCACAGAGAAGAGATCATTCCTGCCCCTCTGCTTCCCCCATGAGGGAGCTGGAGACCCCTTAATCTATATAAATATAGACAAAATGTTTTCCAAATATTGGGCTTTGAGCATTTTCATTTTTAAACAAATTACATTAAAAAATCATGTGTTTCTATTGAGGGTACCAATATCACTCTGCAATTTTGCTGCAAATTGATCAAATTCTCCTGCAGATCACCAATTGATCAATGTTTCTAGAAGACCATGAAGAACTACTGAACTACTTCAGTCAAAACCATTTGAAGGACTACTGAAGAATGTTTTTCTACACAGACAAGGCTTTCACAGCACAACTGTTTAATATTCCAGAAATATCCATGCAGTGATAATTCTGTTTAAACATTTACATAAGTGAGGACCCTGCTCCATCAGAGCACAATACACTTTGAAACAAAGCTTCTCACATGCTAATAGTCTGCTTCTGCCCAACATTCCTCTGGCACAAGAACAACAGCCTTTTTTATTGACAAGGCACCAAGTAACTAGGCAAGATCTTGAATCCTTGTGCCCAGTCTCACAATTTTGATAGGCAGACTGTAAGGAGAGAACAACTAATTTCTATCTGTACACAAGCAAACAGGCTGAAGAGAGCAGAATGTTCATAAGTAAGCAAAATGTACCCAATATTGAGCTAACATTAGTTGAAGGCAAATTTTCAAATGCTTTTAAATCCCAAGCCTTCCCCCTTAATAGCTGCAAGTAAGCCATTTTCTCCCAGTTCCACAACAAACCCAATACTAGTGAAAAATCAATACATGTGTTTCAATAGCCAGAGTTACAAATACTCATTGGAAGTAGCATTATTATAAAGTCCTTGTGCAAAGCAAATAAGTGGGTCTGAAACTATTTAACCACCAAACCTGCAGGTATTATTGAGGAAAACTGACAGCACAGGAAGTGTTTCTTTGAAATTGAAGTGAGGTACTGGAAAAGGGGTTTTGCAAAACAAACGGTTTGATCAGTCTTTGCCATTGTGGCTCAGTTTTTATTCTCTATACTTCAGATCTCAAAGCCTAAACAAAGAATAACAAAATCCATTTGATGGGTTCCCATTAGAGAAAGACAGTAAAGGAGCTATAGAAATACTCATGAATAGCATTGCCTGTTATTGTTCTCTATCAGTATGTAGCACGTTATGCTAAATCCAATGCATGTGGACAATAGAGTGGATTCAATTTCCATGCAAAAAAACCCCAAACTCATCATGCTGACTGCAAATGGTATGGGATGGAGGGGAGCGAAAATCAATGAAAAGCAGGGTTATTTGATTCTATGCAGAGATTTAACTCCTGACCCAAACATATACTCTTCAAAATCAGGTGTACAAAAGGCTCCCATTAATCTTTTAAATCTTTCTTTTAGTGACTAATAACAATAAAAGCAACAGTGTCTCACCACACATAGATTATAAAGGAGCAACTACAAACACTAACTTTCAAGAGCAAAGAAAAGGTTTTCAGTGTTTCTTTACAAGTAAAGAACACAGAAAAATAAAATTACAAAGATCTTCACATAACCAAACTGCATTACACTCGATGGAAATAGCTTCCACCTTAACCATATTTTCAATACATCCCAGAGGCAAGGAGAGAAGTGGTGGTCTAACTCTTAAATATGGAATAGAGACAAGTTACAGACACTTAGTCTTCTGCATCCATTTATTGCTGCAGTAATTTAATAGATGACACCATAAAAACCATGAAGTTGCAAGATCTCATCCAGGAAAAAATGTGTAATGCCATAGGAAAACCCATTCACAGTATATTATTTACATCACAGTTATTCTTAGAGCCCCCAAATATCACCAGGCATATGCAGAAGTGCACAACTGGACTGTGATTCACCTGGTAAATGGCAAAAAGGGGGAAGTAACACCTATATGGCCTTTTTCCAGTGAAAAAGATTCCTCATCCTTTAAAATAATCCTTAAAAAAAAAATCCATTCTCTTCCATCATATCTACTCCTGCCTAGACAGAGGAAAGAGCTTCAAACTGAAATTTCTGCTGTCTAAATAACATCTCACATTTTCCATTCTAGTCCTGCAACCTGCAGCAGAGAATAGACAAAAAATCCCAAATTGTGAATTTATCAAATACCATCACTACTCTTCCCTTGACTTTCATGTGAAGAATACTCAAGAGCCCATACTAATAAAATTATAAGCATTTGCTTGAAAGTATGAGGTGGAGGGGGTAAATATGGCTTCATGTTTTTCTTAATGTCTGCCTCCCAAACAGGGACAGGGACTCCTTACTAATAGCAGTCAACACTTTGCAAGCAGAGACAAACAGATATTTAAAAGGTTACTTTGGAGGTTGGCCCCTTTTGGAAGAAGAAAACCATTAATTGGCCAGGAAACTGTATCTCATTCATATTTCTTAATATTTCTTATCTAATCATGAAAAAGTTTCCATCCCATTAAAATCTGAATAAAGCCATATTGAGCAAACCAGCTTCATATGTGTTTTCTAGCACAGCTAAAGTGTTTTCAGATTGGCTTCAGCTCAACAGAAACACATCAAGTGAAGAAGACATGCAGGATAGTCATATATTGAACAATTTTCAGTAATAAATAATACCACAATGCTTTGATTTTGGGGTGTTCCCAGATAAGCAACTGACAAGAACTGAGAAATACGTTGTTCAAACCAACAGGATTTCTAGGCTGAGTTAGATCTGGACTAAGCCCTGATTACAGTCCTGCTTCTCAGGGTCCTTGGGCCTAATCCTTTGCATCCACCCTTTATCTTTGTTGGCTCAGGTTTGCTAGTAGTTTGCTACTTTGTTCGAGGGGAAAAAGACTCTGAAGCTGGAACAAGCATTAATTAGAACATTTCCAGAAAAACAGGTTGAATTTTTCACCTGGAAGATAACCAAGGTACAGCGGGATTAGTTTCTAGCTAAAGCAGATGAAATTAAAATCTTGGCCTTTCAAAATTGAAAATGGGCAACTTCATCAATTTTGGTGTGCAGTATCATCAAAACACTCCAGTCTTGTTCTAATGTGAAAAAAAGGACAAAATTTGTAATCCCAAATAACTGCTGAAAATCAGAAGTTTTCTCTCTGTTAATTTTTCATAAAATACGCAAGATACTCAATACCCAAGAGCACATGAAATTAAACTGCTTTGTTGTTATAATTCGGGCGGAGGGGAGAATGAAGGACTCCACTAAATCATTACTTAGACACTTGTTTTTCACTGCAAGTACAGAAACTGAAAGTCACTTTCAGCAGCTCTTAAATTCTAAATCCTTAAATAATATTTTGAAGTAGAACCTCTTGGAGTACATTGCTTGACCTCATCTGAGAGCACAGCACCTGCGTGTTGTGAGGATGTAGCAGAGATGGGCTCACACCAGCACACAGATGTTGTTATGCCAGAGACACCACCAGACTCATGTGCTGTAACAAAACAAGGATGAAAGGAAGTATTAACTTGGGACCTTCCTTTGTTTCTTCCTGCTTTACCAAGATATCTTCCTCTACAATTTGCATAAAACTAATTATGGGCTTTTTGAAGTAAAAGATCTTTTTGAATCAGGTTTTATGGGCTTTGCCATATATCCATTTCTTCAGACTCTAAGCCAGGCTCCACATTAGCTCAGTCACCACTTAAATATAATTACCTAACAATCTGGAAAAATACCAATTATATGCAACAAAAGCATGAGCATAAGAAATATTACTACTTCTAAACATAAATCAAATACCAGTGATAATTCCCCATAGTGCTGAAAGAGTATGTGTAAGGAAAGAATTATATATCCCTTAAAAATTACTGTAGTTATTTATTAAATCCTCCAGATGTATTTCACAGACTTTATCTGTCCCTAATCATCTTCTTTTATGTTCCTTAATGCAACATTGCCAGATATTCAACATTTCCAATAGAGACACTGGCATACTTTTGCATCTAATGCACCAAACCACAGGCCCATCAGAGATTCAGAAATCCCATAGAGACACTAACATTTGAAAACCAAACTCAGAGTCTGGAGATCAAAACAAGTAATGAGCACATATAACAGTGTCTTTGCACATTAAGTGATTTTATCATGTCTTCTGTTTAAAAAAAGAACAGTGAGATCTGACACTGCAGGTATTTTGCTGCATGTCACCATTTAAGCCATTTTAAAATGGTTTAAAAAGCTGCATTTAGAAAAACACCACAGATTTTGCAACTTTTTTGAATTAATGCTGCATTTAGAAATTCTTTATAATCTATACATACAGCTAGTACCATAGACATGCATAGAAATGCATCATAATATACTGAGACTTGTAATAAAGAGACCAAAGACATAACTTCAATTTGACACAGGAAGAAGAAAAAAAAAAATAAAAATCATAGCACTGCCAGTGCCTTGGCCCTGCAAATGCAGGAGTGCAGAGAAGTCATCAATTGGGATCCCCAGGTGCCCACAAGCAGCTGCCCATACTGCACATTACAACACAAACTACAGCTCCCCCATGGTCTCAGCTGGACTCGGCAAATAGAACAGAAAAAGATTTTTTCTCCTGATCTCCCTGTCTGGTACAACAGGTTAACACACCAGTACACCAAATCATCCCCTCAAATAAACCCATCTCTATTAATAGCTAAGTTTGAAGCTTCCCAAGAAGATTAACACTCTCATCCTGACCATCATGGCTGAAGGGGGACACTCTCGTTCTGGCTGGATACAAGTGATAGAAGCCTTACACTTTTATTCCATTACTGACCTGTCATATGATGAACACAGACTATCAGAGCTTAGATGAGGATTTCACTGCTTTTCACCTCTCATTTCCCCTCAAGTCCTCACCTTCTCAGAACATTGTACCTGCTGACAAGACTTGGTTCTGCAGTTTATACTACACATACATAGTTCATTAAATACTTTATTTTATTCTCCTGTTTGTACTTACTGATTTCAGTTCTTCTCTACTATTATTCTCTTCTCACAACTAAGTTATTGGTATGAAGTATTTTAAACTCATCTCTGTGAAAGAGCCATGGAAATGCAAACTACAAAGTTTGATAGTTTTATGTAGCCACAAATGAATTTTTTGCAAAATAAAACATGAAAAGCATCCACTATAAATAATGGAAAATTAATCTCATTCCACCAAAAATAGCATATTCAAAAGTTCAAGTCTTTCAAGAAAAAAATAATCTAATTGGGGGTACAACTTCCCTCTCTCCCTTATGTGAATTTTTTTGTATTCACAAAGTTTAAACTTTCTTTGTAGGTTTAAATCTCTTCCCACTCGTCTTTTCTTTTTCAGCCAGAAAACCAACAGCACTGGAGTCCCAGTGATGAGAAATGACTCACCAGCAAGTGCTGAGTCACAATCACACCAAATACACTCGTACAACTTGATGGAGCATCAAATTCAATAGCTTTGCTTAGTCACTTGAGCTTGCCCTAATTCCTATGATTCACTCAATTTCAAAACTTTGATTTCTGATTTCTTGTTTTTGTTTGCAATATGTATTCAGTTATATAATTCTTCAACAATTCTTAAAGCAGAATTGTTGCAAGCCATCCCTAACCCTCAGTCAGATCCCAAGCTTCAGACACAAGGTGCGTCACTCATCAAATCCAAGCGGCCAATATGCCGCAGTGCACATTGGATTAATTTGGAAGTGCTGATCTCCCACTCCTTGCACACCTACAAAGAATTCCAGCTGACATCAGAAGACACATGCATTAGGATTTCATCCTGCCCTGACTCATGCCAGCAACAACTTACCATCAGCTAAAAGTGTGACCTTTCTCTGGGAGGGCTCCTCAGCCTGACAAGGTAAGACACAAGAAGCGAGTGCTCAGCAGTTTATGCAGAGGGTGAGGCATTTGACCACGATTAAACAAGCCAGGGTTGGAGTGACAGATTTCCAATTCCATAGTCATTTCAGTTTGTTACCTTTTGTCCTGTCTGATGGTAGATAAAGCAAAATTACTGTACCCAAATGTTTATCTGTTCACCCAACTACTTATATACAGGAGAAGCTAAGTTTGGCCTGAATCCATCTAAGGTAATAAATTTATTTCTCTTCACAGAAATTGACAGCAAGTTTTTATCTAATTACTCCTAGCTTTTCAGCCACAATGCAAAAAACTTCCCTAAAAGGCTGCAGGGAGGCTAGCATGGGGGGATGAAGGACACTCAATACGGAGAGAGGAAAAGGCAGATGCAGTGAATAGGTATCTGATGACTACCACACTGCAGTACCTACAGGAGGCAATTATCACTACACTGTTATTTATTCTTCTGTCTTCAGACACAGTTTTTGTGCTTCTTCACTGTGCATTTCTGCAGCAGCTGCACTTACAATTGTTGTGCTGGATTAGTGGTTAATAAGCCTGTCAATGCTGAAGGCACTCAGCCAGTTACGTACATTCAGGAAAGTTTCCATTATGAAAAGATACTGTGAGGAAGACAGGGGTCATCTCTGGGAATAAAACAGACCACACAGAATCATATGGAGTACACAGAAATCCTACAATAAAGGTTATAAATCTTTACCCTTGCTGAATAAACTACAGCTTTGAAGCTTCTTTGGCCAGCTATTCTGACTTTAAAAATAGTCAATGTATGAAGAAAAAAAAAAAAAAAGCCAAGCGAAAAGCAAATATTTAACCTTTTGTCATAAAAAATGAAGTGTAGGTTATACATTCTCCATAGGCTGCAAGTTGCCAAGTGCTCCTGCAGATGTTTACTATAGACTACATTTCTTAAAGAAGCTCATCCTAGTAACAAGCTCTTTTCTCTAAAATATTGTCCTTCTCCATTATATATTCTAAGGTAAGTAAATTCAAGGCATATCTCAATCAGAGTATAAAGAACTCTGCAAGAAGTGTCTTTCCTACAGGTACTTGAGATTCATAAAACTATCCTGACACTACTGCTCTAGATATTTAAGATGTAACCCTAAAACAGAAAGCAAAGACAGCCATGACAAAATTAATTCTACCTCTCCCTTCCCACCCCCACTTAGGCTGAATTACTGCATGTCTATATCAGTGTGAACATGAAACAAAATGCTTCATGAGAAGAAATAAGAGACCCACCCAAAAGCAAATCATGTCTTGGTGTCTTAACACTCACCTGGTTCTGGTGACTGGTCTAATGTAAGTAGGGGATAAGCATGAACTCAGGACTCACACTATGGGGGAAAGAATGCTGTGGTGGATATAGTAAAAGAAACCTTGGCACTTGCATGTCCTTTAAAAATTCTGTTTTACTCAAAAGCTGAAAAAGTTTAGTTCAAGCATTACTATCTTGATGCTTTAGACAGAAAGAAGTCAATTTTTGACATACGGATTTTGTTTCTTCTGAGAACAACTTCACCAGGAAAACACCAAGCAACTTTATCAAAAACTACCATCTCCTTAGTATAAAAGTACAAAACACCACCCTGCTCAAAAGATGTACTTGTATTTCTAATTATCAGTGCCAGAAGCTGTGGGGAAAAAATACCTCTCCTTTTTTCAGAGCTTTGACATGATAAATGTTGGAGAGCTGCTACTGATCTCAAAACTGACCAGCAAGACCACAGTTGGAGAGAAAAAGAGGCAAAAGATCAGGACAAAAGTAGCAAATACTATATGTATGGCATATTTTTATATGCCTTATTTATTCAAACTGTAAAATTTTTAGAATTTGTGAAAAACTGTAAAACCTTCTAAAATTCTCAAATCCTGTTTTCACCATAGCTGTCTGCTCATGCAGCTCAGTGACCTTGGTGCACAGTACAAACCAATACAGTTACCAAAGATTGATTTCAATAACTTACTGGAAAGGGTCCAAAGCAGCTTCTGCAGTCTCTGCATCAAAGACAACACAGAAAAAGAAAGGCAGAAAGTAGCTGCTCTTAAATCTGGTCTAAGATTTGTGCAGTTTTCTGCAACAACTTAATTTTAACACACTTTCTATGGGCAGGTATCCTGGCTCCAGCCAGCACAGGGTTAATTTTTTCCCGTATCCAGGTAGGGGCACAGCCCAGACCGGGAGGTTACTCTGTACCACCTCACATCACTGCCAGGGCACAGGAAAAAGACTCTCTTCCAAGGAGGAGTGGTTCCTTCCCTGGCACAGAGAGCAGTCCAGTGTTGTCTATTATTGGTTGTTTCCCAAGGGAATCATTTCTTTTCTTTCACCTTCTGTCATTAGTATTGTTGCTGTTACTATTTATTTTCTTCCCATTGCCATTTCCAGTAAATTGTTCTTATCTCAACCAATGATCTTTGCTTTTGGGCCTCCAATTCCGCTCCGCATCCCAAAGTGGGGGGAACAAGCAGCAGTGTGATTATGCTCTGAGCATTTAATTGTGGAATACCATTCCTAAACTATGACAAGACTGTCAGGAAACTACACCCCATCTGCTATTTACCATGGCTACACACTGGGGCTAGCAAAGAACTACCACATTTCTATTCTTGCATCAAACAGTACAACGTTTACTTAACTACAATTTTTTCTAATCAATGCAAGACTTTTACTTCTGGATTGTGGCATTTTGTCCATTATTGTCAAGGGAAAGAATTCTGGTGTTTTGCTTTTATAAAACACTCCATTACTAAGTATTTGCTAGTTTAAATACAGTTATCCATTCAGCTACCAAAATATTCTATTCTACCACTGAACTCAAAGCAAAGGAAAAAAAAAAAAAAGAAAGAAACAACCCACACCAACCAACACTGGTAATCCACTATGCAGTAGCCAAGTGTACCAGGATATTAGTTCATACACAGAAATCAGGATCTTCTCATTCAGAATGCAAATCTCTTCAATCCTTAAGTGCTCCATCAAGAGTCTTGGACTGCACCTCTCTGCACAAAATTTAAGCTGCTTTCTGCAGGATGCCAAATATATATTCACAGAGACAGAGCATTACTAAAACAAATATCAAGGCACAGACAAAACCAGACTTTAACCAATGACTGAACAGAGCCAGTTCAGTCTCTTCAGTGATAGACATGGTCTTGATGTCTTTTCATATCTCACGGGAAACTATTTAAACAATGACCTTCTCCTATCTTTATTCACACAGATCTTTCTGTGAAATATTTACCCATGACCAAGTGGACTACATTGCTTATTTGCGATTGGTTAAGTAGTGCTTTTTGTGCTCACTGCATGTGCAATGTTTACAACAAGCTTAAGGTAAAGAAGCTTCTCAAAACTCTAGAGAATAAAATCTGGAAAGATCAAGGTTCACCAGTCTGTTAGCAGAGAGAGAAAGAAAATTTATTAAAAAAAAATAATAAAATAAAGAAAACCACAGCTTTTTAATATTTCAGTCCAGGCTTCAGTGCAAACTCCTTCAGAAAGATTGCTAAGTGCACCCTCAGGTCCCTTAAGGGACCAGCAAGACTGTAGAACAGGTCAGAGATGTGACAAATCAAGAATTCATTATGATGCTGATGTCAGATCCCTTATCAGATGTGTCCCATCTAGGAGAAAAGCCACCTTGGTTACAGACAAGGTCTAGAACTTGTAGTTCGTTCCCTAAAAAACTGTCAGAATTACAATACTAAGTAATCATCATTACTCCTGGGGCTTTGTCTACTGGGTTTAGTTTAAAAAGGGCAAACAAAATAAACACCAAGGAAAAAACAAAACAAAAAAAACCAAAAAAAACCCAAATCAAAGAAAATAGCTTAAGGGAGAGATTGTATTTCTGAATCAAATCACAACTTTAAATGCTGTAAAAAGGAATCAATTTCTTCCTATATGGCCTTTTAATGAGTTACCAAGTTTTGTCTTTTTTTCATCAGACATCTCCTTTTCAGGCTTTCAGGGGCCAGAGGGAAAAACACATTTCTCAGGCAGAGACAGAATAATATCTAACCATGTCAGCTGATTGGCAGAATTCTGACAGATGTCACATACTTATTAGCAGGTAGGAGATAGGAATGAGGGGGGAACAAAAGTCAGGATGTTCTTGTTGAAGTAATTACCAAGTACATTGCAGTCAAAACTAAACTTTTTTTTATCTGCCAGTTTACTACCTCCCTCAAGTTTCCTGTCAAGAGAGACTCTGCTGCACACTTTGCAAATTTGTAGTTTGGTCTATTTTACTTAAATGGGAAGCAAATGTCACACCTAAAGAGATATCACCAAAAAACAGACAAGATGTCTCTACCCTTTTTTTGAAGCTCTATCTTGACTATGTCCTTTCTCTTGACCTGTCAATATGAGGCAGAGTAATCTGTGAAGTAAGCATTGCTGCAAAACTGACATCTTGAATTTTCATTGTAACTGCACTGCTGGTTAGACAAGTTTTATCAATTCTGAGCTCAAAGTTTCTTTTCTCGCCCACCCTTTTTCCAGATAATGAATTCTTGCTAATTATAAAATGCTACATGTCTTGAAAAAAAAAAGATTTAAAAATTCTTAAATAAAAAGTCAAAGATGTGCTTAATGACATGCTGTAAGCACAAAGTAGCCAAGGCCATGGCTTTCATCATGATTTTATTTTGCAAGTATAAGATCACAGGTATCTTTCATCACATTTGCTCATGCATGCTCACCTTTCCCAACAGAAGTATTTTTGAGATCAGCATTTACTACAAAAACTCAAACATTACTACATCTTCCAACATGGACTCCATTGTTCCACCTTCCAATAATATTAAAACAACATCCTGCCATCCTTCTTTAGGACAAAGTAACATAATATTGCTTTTATTTTCTGCAACAATGATAAAAATATTACTTCATTTCTGTGCTTATTCCCTTTTATGCTCCAGATAACTCATTAAAACTTAATATGTTCTGCATTCAGTATAAACCTAATAATCCAACTTTTCTTATTTTTCTACTTTCACTGTGGGTTAAAATATTACATAGTTGAACTCCTAAATAAACTCTAGGCACCACCTAACTCATTTTTACAACAGTGCCAATGAATCCAAGTGCAGCCACACTACAAATTCAGAATCCTTCCAATCAGGAAATAAGAAGGCTCTTTTTCCACAAACAATTCTAGACAAAAGATAAAGGATCCCAAAACTTGCATCTTCACCATCATGAAATTACTTTTTTCCAGAATCGCCGTAAAGGTCCTTAAACAATATCTAGAGGGCACTCTAGATTAAAAATATTAATTTTTAATAATTAAAATTATCCACTGAGAGGGAAAGGGAGAAAATCCAGATACTTTAGGACTAAAAAACTAAACAAATAGACAAAACAAATAAACAAAAAAAAAAACCCCAGTAAAAGTTACTATGTTTTATAATCGAAAAAGTCCCAGACAGAGTGAAGCACTACTCAAATACTTTTCCCAGTGCTGAAAATGCAACAAAAAACATATAGAGCCACAAAAAAAAAAAAAAAAACACCAAAAAAACCAAACAACAAATTCACAGTATTCACTCAGTATTTTACATTCCCTCTAAAATTCTGATATTATAGAAACAAAATACAGGCTTTATTTTTCTGGCCCAACTAGCAAGAAGAAATACAAGAAGGAATTTTGAGTTAGGTAGTTTGCATCAAACACCCAACTCAGTTTTTTACATGTTAAAAAAAATATATACATTTATGTAAATATTGAAAATAAAATTGACAAAAAACGCTTATGGGCTAATTGCATTTCTTCTATCACTCTAGAAGGACCCACTGCTATTTATGTCACCACATTACTGCTCCCAACACAAAAGAGCAGCAACTCTTTGAGCCACCACCTAAAGCTGTAGTGGACACATTTTGTAAGTAAGCAGCACAGAACCTGATGAGTAGCCAAGTACAGCAACCTGAAAGAAGAGCAGTAGTGATGACAATTCTGATGACAAGGAGGCAGGAAGTGAGGACACTGGCAAGAAGAAATGTGCCATCATGTCACTTTCCAGCTGGGCTCTTCAGACAGTGATGGTCCTAGATTTTCTCTTGTGTATAAGGTGCCATTGACTTCCCTGGTCTAATTGCTCTAAGCAAAAAAATTGGTGGAGTATTTCAGCTTTTCTCTTATCCAGGTTATTATTGAAGCACTTTAATATGCTTCAATAACAGTATGTTAGTTGTGCCATTCCTGTTTCTAATTCATCCCTAGATGTAACTGGTATTCTGATAAATCTGTTCTGAAACGATAACAAATGGCCTAGTTACAAAAAATCCTACCTTACTGCAGGGGACAAAACATGGCCTCTTAGTCAGAAATTGCTGTAAACACAGAAGTACAGCATGCAAAACATTGATAATGTCATAGAATCATGATAGTTGTAAAAGACCTTAGGTTCATCAAGTCAAAAAGTTAACTCAGCACTACCAAGTCCACCACTAAATTATGTTCCCAAGAACCACACCTCTAGGTATTATTGAAACATTTCCAGGGTTGGTGATTCCACCACTTCCAATGTCTGACCAATATTTCATGCAAAACTCTCCTGGAACAGCTGTATACTTGAGACCTCTTTAGACAGAGATATATATTACCCTCACATAACTTTCACCCTCAACTTTCACCCCGGATTTTGACTTTTCTTCTGCACATCATCCATCAGTCAGTTACTGCAGGTAGCAAAATTCTTTCATTTTCATGGACAAGGTAATGCAGCAGCAGTCAGTAAGTTTTGGGCAGAAAAACTGATATCAAAACCAAGTTTTTTCAAAAGAAAAACCTATGAACTACATTTTGTAAACAAAAACCTGACAGTGTTTTCTCATGCCCACCACAGAAACAAAGTGCTGGAAAAGTTTCCAGAGACCATCTAGCCTGTCTTAAAAATGCATTACTCATATCTAGAGCAGTATGCACCAAATGGCTAGTTCAACCCACTTACAGAAAGTAATCATTTCACATAATTCAGAATATAATTATACAGTATGAATGATACTGAGAGGAAGGCAGCAAAGCCCTAAGACAGAAATGGGGGCTTCAGAGTTAGACTATCAGATGATATTCTGAAACAGGATTAATGCTTGCATTTCTGGAGCTGATAGTGGTGACAGGTATTTTCCATTCCAAAACAGCCCCTATTTTTTTCTGCTCCAATGCTGCTCCTTTATTCTCTAACTTACTCATTGAGAAAAACAGAACGTTCTGAGGTGACTAAGAGATCAGTCTGATACTTCTGGCACCCGAGCCCCCTCTCAAGTTTTATCTGGAGTGGGAGGAGCAGTTTAGAATGGTGACAAGGAAGACAAGCAGGAGTAGCAAATTAGGTATAGAATGCAATGTTTGCTAAAAAACCAAAGTCTACACAAAACTTTGTGCAAGGAAAAGCAGAAAATCTACTTACTCTAGAAGGACTTGAAATTCTTAGACTTATTTTTAATTTACAGGAAACAATCATAGAAGGCAATATTATTTGAAAATATACAGATCTGAAAGCTACAACTTTTATTTCATAAAGCTGGTAGGGAAAGAGACAGAAAGAGGCCAAAGGAAGTAGATTTTCCCTTCTCATAAAATCTTCCCTCATTTTCCTATCCCAGTCAAAAACTCTACAGCCAGCCAAGCCACTAGGATTTAGATCAGCTCTAACACTGCTATATGCAACAAAGCAAGAGGCTTGGATTGCAAGAGCTTAGAGATGCACATTAGTACATAATAGCTTTCCTCAGTGGCATATAGATATCATTGCAGCAAAAACAGAAAGAGGGACTGGCTTTGGAGAAGAATCAAACCAGTGGAAACATTCCTACATAGAGAGGGCTGCAGATGAACTTTTGTCATCACCACCAAAGGGACATTCTCACAGCTGCTAAAGAAAATGGATCTCTCCTCATTTTGTGACACAGAAGAAGCAGCTGTTGAAAGTCAGCCTATGTCAGTCCAGCCCATCTGCTCAACACTCACAGCAAAAGGGCACACACAGTGAAACAGAGAGGGAAAGCAGGGGATCCTCACAGGCCATCCTTTGCACAACACAGGTTACGATAGAGACTCCTGCCTCTAGGCCACAAAGCAAGTCAGAAATCACTTTGGATCCTTTACTAATGCCTATTGCCCTACAGGTCTTTATGTTCTTACAGAGATTTTGCCGTCGATGCAACCCCAGACCAAAGGAAATCCTCAGCAAATAGCTCTTGTTATACGAGGTAGCATCTGAGCTCAGGAAAGAGCATGGCAAGTGAAAATAGGTTTTCCTGCTGTCACCTTCCCAAGGCTATCTGTACCTCTCACCAGGATCAGCAGGGTCCTTCACCCACGGTAAGTACTAACTGAGAAAATCCACTCAGAGCTCTGGATCCTGAGCAGCCTCTCCCCCAGCTCCTCCTTTAGGCTCTGCCACCATCCAGCACCTCTTCTGAGGTATGTAGCAAACACCCACACAGGGTGACCCCATTCTCAGGAGACTCTGAGGAGCCAGTTAGGTCCATGGGGTGACAGTCCAACCTGCCTCCCAGAAAGGTGACACCGAGTACCCTTCTCCAGGGAGACAAACAAAGGTGGTTCTCACTGGAGATGATGATTCTCAAGACACAATCCCCATGCTACAATGAATGACTCTGCACAAGGTGTCATGCAAGCAGTCCAGAGGTTTAGTTTGCAGATGAATGCATTATTATAAATGCATAATTAAGTCTCCTGCATATATATAGAATTAACATTTCTCATTGTCAAGTAGTAGAGCTGCCTTTCTTTTTTTCTCATGCCTCTCTCAGAAATGCTGGTGTTCCTTCAAATTTTATTTCTAAAATGCACAAAGTATTTTGTAAGCCAAAACAAATATATCCTACTCTCCCCACCCCCAATGAATTTAGCCTCTATCAGATAAAGAGGACTCTGAAAAGAGTCCTATCTTCTAGCCTGAGCAATTAATCATCTTAGTAACAGCAGACTGGAGAAAGTCAGAGAATACACAGCATAAAGGAAAATCTTATATTTTACCATTTTTCCCTTTGGAAAACAAAGAAAAAAAGCTCAAAAAACAAAACCCAAGCCAAACCAATGAACTCTGAAACAATGCATCTTTAAAGGTTTTCCAAGCTATCACAATAGCAAAATGTACAAAACGATTAATAACTGTGTTCTGTGACCAAAAGGATGAACTGCTAAAGGCAGCTCACATTTTGTGCATCAATTTCTTAAAAAGCCATATTGAGCAAGGACATATTTTTGACCCAGTATGCTTAGAGAAAGACAGAACTACTGCTTGAATTGATACTGATTATTAAATTATCAAGAACTTCAAGCAGCAACTGACAAATCCCCCACCCTTGAACATTCCTGTTGCACCAGGCAAGCTCACTGAAACAAGCTGTTTGCTAAAAGGCTGTTCAGGGAAGACCATTGCCAGTACTTAATAGCTGATACGGACCATTGAGTAGGCAAAGCATCTATGTTCTGCAGAGTGCAAACTGCTTACCTGGGACAGATCTATTAGGCTGTGCAGCTTCATTGATGGGAATAAAGTTATTGACATGACAGTACCACTGAGGATATTAGTTCATAAGGGAATGAAGCTAAAAGATTACTGTAGTAACAGACAGACTGTTAAGGTCTGGAGAGACTATTATTTCTCCCATTCCCGATTTCTTAGCATTGTCATTCCAGTGCTAATTACCTAATTAAAGGAGCTGTGTAATATTAACAGCACATCTACTTCTTGTGAAGAGCTGAGAAGGCTGAAGATTAAACCTCACAGTCTGTTGCCATCTTTGGAGCAACGACAAAGCAACATTGGCAAAAGAAATACACGCTCCTTGTTCTTAAGTCCCTAAATTCTCCAAGAACATCCAGTTCATAAACCACTCACAAACAGGGCACCTGTGATTTATCCCCAGCCTCACAACACCAAGCAAATGGCATTTATAGTGAAACACAAAGTGTAAGAAGAGAAGAAGCAACACTTCATGGGGAAACTCCCATCATTTTGGGTATCACACGCCATTGCTCCCATCAGGCAATTCCCATCATTTTGGGTATCACACGCCACAATTCAGTGTCAGCACAAGCACAAGTTTTAAGTTAGCAACCTGCAAACAACATTTAGGAAAGTCTTGGGGAGTATGTACGAGTTCTCTATTGGCAGCAATACTGGAAGTCAGATTATTTCACAGATGTAAAACTGCAGCAGAACTTGGTGCACTGCTTGGACTTTAAACACAACATTCATTAACTGGAGATCTGTGTGAGACAATTCCACACAGAGGAAGCATGGAAAGCTCTCCGGTTTGAACATGTCTCTGGCAGTGTGACTGGGTCAAATAGTGGGCTGAGTCTTCTAAAGCAGTCAAATATTCTAAAAAAGCAAAACAAACAAACAACAAAAAAACAAACCCTGGACCAGTAGCTTTACAAGCACTTTATTCCTATCCACTTTGTACCAAAATGATCAATATCAATTTATTCCTAAAGCTTGGCCTAATTCACCAGGTTCTACTAGTGATACTGAGTGGCTTACCTTTCAGATGTTCAATTAGCATTATCTTGAAAGAATAGATTTTTTTTATAATAGGCAAAGCAGCAATTGAGTATTTATAGAGAGCAGAGTGTAATACAAGTGCCCTGATGCCTACAATTGATGTATGCAACTGTTATAATTGCTTTTGAAAATATTGGCCTCAGTGTTGAGAAAAAGAAGCAACCATCAGGACAGTTGAACACATTGTTTCAGACAAACTTACAAAAATTCATCTCACTTTACAGTCTACCATTCCCTTCTATTCCCAGTCTTCTCTTGCCTTGTCAACAGCCCTTCCAAAGCATCTAGTCAACATTATCCACAAAGTTATTCAAACAAACAAAATCACAATACTCAGACAGCTATTGATCCCATCTTTATAATTTTTAGATTGTGCTCAAGAACCGAGAAATGGTTTTGCTTAGATTGCTCCATGGCCAATAGCACGCTTCACAGGCTAAAGGACTGATGCAGGTCATCATCAAGTATTTCCTTGAGTTTCTTAAATACTATGGAATTTTTCATTGTGTAATCACAAAAACATTAATTTGAGTGCACAACCATTTGAATAAAGAGTCAATTCATAGCAGAGAACTATACTTTCAGTTTTATACCAATTCAGAGGTATGCATTCTGCCTTTATGAATGTCAACTTAAAACTTCAAACCAAACCCTTCCCACAACTTCCAATCAATAATGTTCTTTACCATCAGTAACAAGCTCTGATTCTCGAAGACTGACAAAAATTTAGCTCTTCATGGCACCTCCTAATATTTTTGAGATATATTGCAGTAGCTGATCCTTCACACCAAATGTTTCCAAGCACAGCTAAAAGCTGCATTAAAAATCTGCAACCTATCAATTTAGCCATGCCAAAGAATGTTTCCAGAGCCATTATTCGCAATACCCTGAGGAGAATAGCATTTCTCAGACAATATTCAAATTAACCAGAGACTATTAGTCCTTAAGGTATGAAGGGCTCCGGTTTAAAAGACAGCTAAGTTGGAGCACAAAGATGCCTCAAAAGGTCCAGCTGCAGGTGACCTTAAAAAGCTCCAAAATATTTTGGCCAAGCATGAATGACTAGATTTGTCATAGTATTATGAAGATACAGTGCACTCTGTAGGGTAGACAGGATTTAATCTAACAGCATATTTAACCATTGGGCAGAATAGCTGCATATTTACTCCCAAACTCATCATTTTGAGCATTATAGCAGTTATAGTTGGCTCTGGATTCTACTGCTGAGATTACCAGGCTGCAACACCCACTTTCACAGCAGAAAGTATTAAACCAAACCAAGCAGGTAATTGCTCTCGGGGGCCGAGGACCTTGCTGGAAGTCACAAACCCCAAATTCTCCCCGTCCCGAGCCCGGTCTGCGCAGGATCGTTTTTCTAACTGCGCCATCTACTGGCCCAGCCCTATAACTGGCACAGCGATTTTGATACGCCAGCGGCTCTCAGTCATAAAACAACCCTTGAAAGATCAGACAGTTTCTGTGAGGATCACCAAAAAGCACTAAGAAAAGGAAGCCTATTTTCAGGTTTAAATCAACTGTTAGTGTGCGCTCACCTCGACTGCAGAAGGGTACCTAAATGAAAGGAAATTGAAATCACTCATAAGTGCTTCCTAACCCCAGCCCTTGCCCTCACCTCCAACAAACAAATAGACAAAGAAAAAAAAGAAAATTGTTAAAAGAATAATGCATTGTTAGTGGAAAATACTATCACTCTTATTTGCTTTTTCACGCATTTAAAGCTTATAACTTATATTCATACCAAATCAGACAAAATAAAAGCAAGCAAATAAGTCCTCACTGTACTATCGAGCTGATGAACATCAGCCTGTACTTACATGGCATCAATAACACCAGTGACTAATGACTGGAACTTCACAGCAGAAAGAGATCACTGGTAGGCTTTCCCCAAACAAAACACTATATATTTGCCTCTACCTTGCTGATTAAAAAAAGAAAAAACAAAACAAACAAAAAAAAAAAACTTAGATTGAGTTGAAACTATGTTAAAGGGTATAGCAACATGAAAAGCAAAAAAAAAAAAAAAAAA
>VYXF01011285.1:339825-354958 GCA_013397295.1 Polioptila caerulea
TAAAGGGGAAAAAAAAAAAAAAAAAAAAAAAAAAAAAAAAAAAAAAAAATGCAGTTCATCTTTAGGAAAAGTCACTGAGCATAGAAAGCTTCTTTCATCTTGATCAGGTCATTTACACCCATATCTGTCCTTGCCTATATTTTGCTGGGCTCAAAGTCTTCCCATACTCTTGTCTGTCGCATCCCTGTCATTCTTCATTGGAAATAAAGAAACCAAAACACTAGACCAGTTCTCTGCCTGCTTCTCTCTGACACATCACAAGATCTTGGAAAAGGCATTAGTTCAAAAGGGACAGCTTCAGAAACAAAGTGAGGCTTCTCAAAATAAAGAAACTCATATAGAATTTAAGACACATTATTAGAAAGCAATCATACACCTTGCATGTATCTAAGAGCTTGGTTTCTAATTTCAAGAGCGTTAAAGACATGGTTCAACTGGATAGCATCAACAGAACCATTACATTTTTTCATACTAGGAAGAAACATAAGGATCTGTTGATCCAGTTAAACACTTGGTCACATTCAACACCTTTGGTAGTCTTCTCTAACTCCTAAGTAGAAGTATCCTTAGGTAGAATAAATTAACACAAAATGGCTCTGTTGAGTGCACAAAGACACATTCCTGTACCCAAAATTAGGGACCTGGAAATGCTTTGGAACTTACAGAAGCGATCCACATTTTAACTGTGCAGGTCTGTAACAGAACAGATTGGGGGGAGGGTTCAATTGGGGTGAGATTCCCTCACTTTTGAGCCTCATTTTTCTTACAATGGGAAGCATAGAGAAGAGGTACAATATGCTCTGGCCCATCCCTTGATCTGGAATAGTCTGGGTCAGAGCACACCACAAGACAAGACATTGAACAGCTGCACTGTAGCACAAGGACGTGCAGGGAGGAGAACAGAGACACCACCCAGAAAGATCACACAGCTTTTGGCTGGCACACAGGAAATGCTGGATTCTGAAGGCCAGTGTGCTGCATTGCTTCCTTGCTAGGTACCTTGAGAAAGCTTTGTGAATACTTTCCTCCCTCTCCCACAAACCATCCACATCAGCAGCTGATCACAGGGACCAGAACTTTGCTCATGTTAAAGAGACTTTAAAACATAATGCTCATACGCAGATGCAAAAAGAAGCTAGTCCAGGCCATCTATAAGAGTTCAAATTTTAAAAGGTTTGCATCTTCCTCTGTTGTTTTGGCCACTGATCCAAGCAAAGTACAAAGTCAGATAAATTACTGGCCCTCTTCAGGAAGGCAACATCCATATTCCTCAAGATCTACATTATAAATGGACTGTTTTTACCTCAGAACAAGGGACTAAATAGTCTTCCTACACACACCAATTGCCACTAAATTACCATGAGATCTACTCCAACCTACACAAAAATCTATTTGTATCCTCACTGCAGTTTTGGCAGTACATCAATTACTTTGACAACCCTCACAACTGTAAGAATATGTATAAACCTTGATCCAAGGATGAAATACTGCTTTCATTAGCTTAAAATAGCACTAGATAAGCAAACCTGCCAGCCATATTAGAACATTTTGCTGTTCTATTATGTTCTAGGGGAATCATCTCCTCCCTTTTATCTCTGTTTTTCTTGTAGTTTGCAGCAATACACCAGAGAATACAAAAAGCCCAAACCCTGCAGTGGCCTTCTGGTGCCAGCCATGCTAACTACTCACTCCAAAAGGCTTTTATTCAAATTTAGCAGCTTGCAAACATTTCCTGTCCATTTGTTGGGTGATGGTAAAGTGATGATCTCTTGTTCTGAACAGTTTTAAAAGGCAGATAATTGCAGACAGATAATAATAGGCAAAGCCTGTATCCTACCATCATGCCTGAAGAATGCCCTGCTGATCTGTAACGAGACAGGACTCGGTGTCATGAAGATGCTGCCTTATGAATGTAAAAGGCTCCAGGGGAGCAGGAAAGGAGGCACTATAACATGCCTCTCCATTTTGGCTATTAGAGATTGTTTCTGATTTTTCTCTAGTTTGAAATACTCACTGACATTGCCCCTCCTATCTGTGCAGCCTAGTAATTTCATCCCCTGCAAAAAAGTAATGCTGCCTTAAGGATTCTCAAAATAACACATGACTAGCTACACATCCACTAGTTGATTCTAAGTGCCTTCAGAGTGCGCCTCACTGTTTGGCTTCACAGTTTCTACCCACTGCCACCTTTTCCCAAACTTTCCAAAATTATACCTACTAAAATCAAAGAGGCTGCTCTGTCATGGTCACAGCCCTGCGGCTCCTACTGTCCTGAAAAGGTTCCCCTTGATATGGAACAGCAAACCTTCAGAGCAGAGTGACACACAGCTCTTCAACTTTACAGATTTGGGAACCATTATCTTGAAGGCTGAGGTGTAAGTCTCTTCTGTTTTCATCTCTGTTTCTTCACCATCATGTTCTCAAAGTACTTCTTTTTGCCTGGGGTCTTCAGCTACCTCCCTGCCTCTCCAGCCTTTTATGTTGCCAGCACTCTCCCTTCCTTCAAAGCAGGCCTGCCTAGAGTATGTCACAGCTAACTGGATAGTGACTAAATCAGAGGGTCAACCAAAAGTGGAGGACGACATTCTCTCTCTGACATTTTTCAAACAACCCAGCTTGCAAGGCAGGCAAATACAATAACATAAAACAGCATTTAAAATAGCTAATCTGCTTGCTTTTCAATGAATTGTGCAGGATTTAAAAATCAAATAAATACAAATTTTGAAAAGCTTTTATACCTCTTTCTATTGATTTTGCATTTTCAATACTGTAAAAAAAGTTAATTATTGACACTGCAGTAAGACTGTTAAATACCACCCAGCACAAACTTTGCAGAAAGCAAATTATCAAAGATTAAGAATAAAAGAAAAATTTAATGAAAGAAGGAACAGCAGAAAAGAAGGGAAAAAAAGATTTGTGGCAATTCCTGTGATGCAGAAGCATTTCATTATACAGTTAAAAAAACCAGCATTTTCACAATGCAATTATGCCACAAAGTAGGAAAGATTTCACTAGAAATTCACAAGCTTTGCTTATTTGGCTTGAGCAGGCAGAAAGAACTTTTATCTCCATGCAGCTTGACTCAATATTGCTACACAAGATAACACCTTCAAACTTTCTTAATTAGTTCCAAACGCAACTCTGCGCACATCTGGAAATTAGGAACAGGAGGTATGTATTTTTCCCTAAAGTCTTGAAAGAAGAAAACAGTTTTGTAAAGTTCATCTCTAGGTACAAGAGACATGCTTAACCTCCACTGGTCTCAGGAAGAAAAGACTCAGTTTTCCTCTCACAAAAATCAAGAAACAAGAAAATTTATAGAAAATAAAAAAAACAGTAGGTCTAGCTAGACTGAAGTTACACTAAAACATTAGCAGTCTCATTATTTTTTACAGCTGTTCAGATTATTACTGCACAATGAGCCTTTTGCCAGTGTCTGTGCCACAATGGTTCCATTAGAATGCAACATCCATCCTGGATGTGCTCCTATCCCCAGCAAGCGTTCTTGTCTATTGGAACGTGTCCCTACCCATGGCAGGGGGATTGGAACTAGATTGTCTTTAAGGTCCTTTCCAACCCAAACCATTCTACAGTTCTAAGAAGGATGAAAATAAACATTAACAGCTGCCTCTTTCACTTGCCAGTCCATCAAAACAAGGCAAGGTTCCAACTGGAAAGACTTGCACAGATATATTGTGGAACATATGAAGGCACTAAAGGCAGCAGGGTAGCTTTACTTTAGATATCTCCTGTACTCTAAGGTCTACTTGACAATACAGAAGCCTATTCACAAAACAAAATCCTTAACTTGATAGTTTTTTGAGGGAGTCCCTAAGTTTTGAAACCTCCCACTTTGGTTCTTCTTCATCTCCCTACTAAAGTAAATCAAGACAAATTATCTTTAGGCCAAACTAGTTGGTAGGTAGGGCAGGGGGTGTGGAATTCTACTAGATTGCCATTTGCACTCATCTCTCATTTTCTTCGAATGCATATGCATATATTTATATGTATGTGTTTTCCAATAGAGGTGGAACAGTCCAATGTTTGTGAACACTCTAGAGAAGACTCAATGTTTTCTACCACCTACCACTCACTGAGATCCTAGAAACCAGCTAGAGTTTTTAAACAAGTGGATAACACAACTATAAAAACACTATTTCTATTCAGAATTTATCAAAGTCAGCAATCTAATTTAACCTTATTCCTATCTCATTCATGGCTGTCCATGTATGTCTACCATCCTCTTCAGCTCTGTAAACACACAGGCAGAAAAGCACTTTCCACTGGGAATAATATAGTAACAGTTTCTTCAATTCTCAGTTTGTACAGCAATTTCAAACAGCCATAGCTGATGCATGTTTTCAGCGGTAACCTTGAGCTCAAAAATCTCCAAAGGAAAAAATCTCCTGTGCCCTGTTAAGTGATTTTACAGCAGAAACTAATTATTCCCATGAAGTGCAAGCTTTGACACTTCTAACACATCATCTTATGTCCTCCTGCTCCTCCCTAAGCCTGTTTGCTGTTGGCCATCTTAGCCTGTTTTAAATCCAGAAGAATAAAGCAGTAACTCACTTGAGTTACAATCCACAAATGTTGTAATACAAGCGATCCATATCCAGCCTACAAAACCAGACTGGAACAGCAGTTAATAGAAGTGTTAAGACTCTCAAAAATTCACATTACAGGCTGAAAAGCTTATTTAGCACAGTGGTTTTCTTTTGAGGTTGAAGTACTCTGCCTGCAGGAAGTAACTAGCCTCTCTGGGTACCCCAGCAGCTTCAAATACCCTGAATCTGTGTCAGTTCATGGAAGCTAAAAAATAAAATAAAATTAAATTCTGGGACATTTCTATTGCTCGTGCACCACTAGTCAAGTATTAAGCCTTTATAAAACCAGTCTACAGCTCTATTTGCAGTAAAGCAGTGCCAAAACCAGATGCAGCTCTGGGAGGGAGATGACCTCCTAACCAGCATCCATCATGTATGACAGTACCAAGTGCTGCCATTAGCAGCCAGTACAGTGCTCAGTGTGCTCTTGGAGTGTCCCCAGGACATTTCATGCCAGGGCCCAGTACTGAACTGCAGCAGTCTTTTGCAGCAGCTCTGATTGTGCATTATGTTTTGGAGCAATAATATTTCCATACAGATACCTTCTCATATCACGCCAGAGAAAGGAAAAAAAAAATATTGTGTGGCAACGGATGCACAAACTTTTCCCTCATAAGGAAGAGCAGATGGGGAGCAGCTTTCCTGACAACAGTAAACCTGCTTGGGAAGGGATCTCACAGTAGGTGCAGTTTGGTCACTACACCACAAGTGGATTTCCTCTCCCAGCTAATCCTGAGACACATCAACAAAAAATTTCCCAAGATTTAGGAAGATTAATGGTAGCAAAGCAAGCGTGGGACATATGGTAATAATTAACCATGGTGAGCAATATCCTTTCCTCTTCACTCATGAAATCATTAATTCTGTTTCTGTTCCTTGGGCAAAGATATCTGAGTATAAGCAACATACAAAGCTCTCTTCTGCTAAAAGTTGTCAAATTTCAAATAACCTTTGAAATACCAACAATGTAGGAATAACACAGATCACTGAATGAATCACTAGACATCTGAATGTTTCAGAAGCTATTAGGAAAGCAAAGATTCCTCCACAAACAAGCTTTCAATAAGCCTTCAACCAAGTTCCAAAATCATTAATACATGGGAAATTAATCTACACTCAATCATGCCTATTCAATTACTCAGAATTCTGGAGCTGCATCAAGAAAAAGAATTCTGCAGCAGGAAAACTCCATAGCAAAACTCTGTGCTTGGTTTTGATCTGCATGCTCTGCATGTTTGGATTGCTGGGTGACAAGTACAGCACTGAGGTCATACAATACAGCAAGTTCTACATGTCGGGATGATGCTCAATCAAGTTTTCAGTAGAAGTCGATGAGTTCCTCTAAAAAAAAAATGCAGATAGACATTAATGCCTCCCACTAAGAAAGCACTGGTGTTTTTCAGTCAAAGAAAATTAGCTGCACCATGAAAGATTAATTTTATACACATGCAATTATTTCTGCAGGTACTGTAGATTTGAAACATTGATACTCAGTTGGAAGCAATTTGACAAGTCAAGAGAAGGCAAAAAAGGAGCCATAAACCAAGCACTGTAATCTGTTGATAAAATGGATAATAGCTGCTCTGCTGGATATTAATAAACTTAGCAGCACATTAGCAGATCATCTTTCATCCAAAGGATCTTCAGTCAGCTGCAGGCAAACTGTAGTCCCCACCTCTGCATGAAATGATACACACAAATCCTATGTGCATACGTGCAGACCCCTCTTTCATTAAGTTACAACTGCTGAAATAGTTCACCAGTATAGCAACTGCTTAATGGCATTAAGCATTAATGGCACTCTTTTCTTGCAGAGTGAATCCACAGACTTTCTTCAGCAGCAGCCAGATTCACCCCACGTTCACCCAGCAGGATGAGAGCCTTGCTGTTTAAATGGCTTAGAGTGAGTCAGAAAATAATCTATCCAGTTACAGTTCTGCTCCAAATATAGCATCAGGCTCAATCCCAAACATTACAGCAAGAGATGGGCCAGGTGTCCTCCAAGTCTCATCTGCATCAAAAAGCCATAACTAATTGGTATTTATCATACTCATTTCATTTAGTTCCAGCTGCAGGGAGAGATAGAGCCAATCAAGGAGACACAGTTCCACCTAGCAGCAACATTCTCTCTGACTTCAGGAGGGCCTTGGTATCTTAACAGACACAGGTGGCCCTGCAAGCCAGTAAAATAAGGAATGTATTTACCATATTATCTCAGCTGTAAAGATCTGATTTAACCTTACCCATCTAGAACATGGCTACATTCAAGCCTTCGCAGTACTTTTAACTAAATTAGACACAGTTACTTTCTTGCCCCATTGACGTATCACAAATGCAGCATTTTAACTTTAAAAGTCTCCCACATAGCTTTGAACAAATCCAATGAGGTCAGGCGTCAGAGCACTTGATTTCTATTATTTTTTCTTTTAATTAACAATTTTCAAATATTGTGAATATATTTAGATACTTGGGCAAGAAAAGAACACATAACATTTGAAAACTCAACCTACCAGAGGGAATGCTGAAATGGAAGTCAGTAAATATGATGTTGAAATATTTCCAAAACCAGATTCCTACAAGTCAGAATTAATGGGTGAAATCACCTATAATAAATAACTAAACTCTCCCCTGAAGCAAGTCCATGTTGAGACACCAAGGGGTGTGACAGCATACTAGGGTGAAGAAAAAGACTCGCAATTTTTCTGGGTTTTGTAACAGAAATAGATGCATTAAAACATTTATCAAGTGTAGAACCTAATCAAAGATCTGTTGTCAGGCCTTTGCTCTCTGAGCAATCAGAATAAACCAAATGTAGCAACCAAAAAGTTCTCCTGAACTAACTTAATTTCAGTTATGTTCTTCTCTTTCATGACAGTATATCACTGAAGGAAACATCTAAGTTTTTCAAGAAAAATCTTAAGAAAGAACTAGCTGATAAAAATAAAAGACCTTCATTGCTGTAAATCAATACATAAAACTTACTGAAATCCAAGCTCAAGGCACACAGAATATCAACTTTTGCACCTATGAGAACTGAAAATACATAAAAGTAGATAAGGCATAAACTTAAGCACAAAAGCAGATAGGTTTACATTCAAATGAGCAAATCCTCTGTAATTTACTGAGACTAGGTACAAGAGCTTAAAAAGAAAAAAACCCATACTGCTGAGATACAAATAAGAGCTGAATATCTACTGTGTGCTAGGCTAAAAAAGAGGGTAGCACTGTGCAAGTCAGTCAAACTCTGCACATACTCATGAGTAGGGCTGGGTGATCCAGGATTGGACAGCACGCCACACTCAGTGCAGTACGTCAACAGCGGGAAAATAACGCGCTTGGTTACACTGTCATCAACATGACAGATGCAACCAACAATTGAAAAACCCCAAGGTCAAAGACAGTGCAATACCTAAATTGTTCTTTAGAGTAAATTTCATACTCTTCTAGTGTTTTCCAGAAAACTCATCAGCATGGCTTATATGAAAGATGATTCCCTTGCTTGCTGGGAAATAAAGAGCACATGTACTCAATCGGTATCTCAGATGGAATCACAAGCATGCCAAACAATAAAGCTGTTGGCATGCCACCTCCAATAGAAAAGCAGTTTCCCGCAGTTCTTGCAACTGAGACACAATAAAAACAAATTTCCCCACACAGACTCATAAAAGCCAGCCCTCCCAACCCATATATCTTTTTTCTTTTTCATCACAAGATCAACTTTGAGGAAACAACCTCAATTTTTGCTTTAATGTTTTGAAGTGAAGTTCAAGGTAAGGCATTGTGGTGCATCTTCATCTTGTACAACATGATGAACATCTTCATCTTGTACAAACATTTACAGGTTTGGTGGAATTTAGCACTGCTCAGGGGAGCATTGCACTTTAGCACCTACTAGTGATTCTGAAAGACTGCTAAGATGTCATTATCCAGACCACCGCTCAAGCTGTGCACCTTGAAATTGCCAAAATGGTATGACCTCTCCTTCTTTGGCCTGATTTCAAGCTACTTCTGTACCCAGAGAGTGATGGTGGTACCACTCCCTTGCATAAAGGCTAGTGGACGATCATTGCCCATTGAACCTGGACAATTCTGCTGCACCACTCCACCAGAATGCTGGGACAAGTAATCAGCATTTCTATCATGCAAGTATCAACAAAGCTCCCAATAACTAAAAGTCTGTACCCTTCTCAGCCTTCCAGCTTTCTGTTTTCAGCACCCTTCAAACAGCATAGGTAGTAAGGAAAGGACTGTGCAGTAACAAATCTCTCTCAGAGAAATAAGTTGAATGAGCCCCATTCTCCAACACCAGCACTGTAGCCACTGAGGCATCCTCTGTGTTCCCCTCTGCTGAAAAATCTTGCCCTTGAACAAAGTCTTTCACTAGCAGCTAATTTACTTGCCTTAGATTTTGCTATTTCAAAGTATTTTCTCCACACAAAGGAAAACATCACAAAACTACTAATGAAAAAGAAACAGATAAAAAAAGAGATATTTGCTTCTTCTCACTCTGAAACTCTGCCTGCCTCATTGGGATGCTGCCATAGGGGAATGTCATGTTATAATACTGAAGCCAATGCTGAATGTCACTTACTCCCTTGGCAGTGACAACTGCAAATGCAAAAAAGGCCAAATCTGTGTTGACATTCTGTATCCTATTCACACATTTATACACCTCATTTGCTGAACTCACTGTTTGTATTCTTTCAAAATGCGACTGTAAAGGATTTGTTTCATTTAAGGAAAATGGAATTAGAAATACAGGCAATTGACTCAAGAAGAAAAAAAGTAGAAAGAGCCAACATTCTCAACATTTCAAGACTACTTAACTGCTTTTAAACTTCTTGGCTTATCAATTTCCCCTAAGACTAAGTCAAAACCCATATCAACATTCTTATCAAATCACGTATTTTATGAAATCAAATAGTTACTTAATATCACACTATCACTGCATATGGAAACAGATAAAAAGACATTTGTTGCCAAAGGTAGTCCTTCAAGTTGGGTTGTGCCCTATACTGGCACTGGAAATTTTGTAAATTCTCATGATACTGAAATCGTATCAACTAAAGTTCTAACATTGTGTCTTTGCAAAAGATGTTCACTTTGACTGAAGCTGAACAAGAGCTTGAGCCTGTGTATCCCGAATCCCAACAGCCAATCACCAGACTTCTGTTTCCATCTCTTGCTTGAAAACTCTATTCTTCATGCCTTCTCAACATTACCTGCTATTCTACTCAGATCAAGTCTAACTTCAAGATCTCAGGAATAAATATAGTGTCTTCTACCTCATAGGGGGTCATAAAGAAGATGCCACAATTTTCTCAGACAAGCACAGTGAAAGGAGAAGGACAATAGTCACTAGTTGAGACACTGCAAAATACTGCTAGATATAAAAGGGAATAAAGGTTCACAGCAAGCACGATAAGCACTGAAACAGACTGCCCTGAGAGGTCTGGGGATCTACATTCTTGGAGCTTTTTAAAGTTCAGCACGACAAGGCCATAAGCACCCTGACTTAACTCTGAATTTAGTTCAGCCCCTAATTCATGCAGGGGCTAGATGACCTTGATTGGCTCCTTATCATCCCATAATTCAAGATTTATGGTCTTTACTTTTAAATATGATTGCCCAATATTATTGTCTAGATAAAGCTAGACAAGTTATTCCTTTGTGTTGACATGGGCTGAGAATGATTCTACATCCAGCAGGTAGGAAGAAAACCAAGGTGATTCCCAGGTGATTCTGGTGTGCTCATGAACCAGAGCGATAAGAGTAGTGACAGCTGTCACACAAACGGGGGGAAGAAGCAGAGCTATGCCTTATGTCAGGCAGAAACCCTTCATGTAAACAGTTGTTGGAAAATGCATCCTGTCATTGTAGCCTCAGCTTTGCAGCTGATTTTAAAAGGACTTTTTTCCTTTCCCCGCATAGGCATTAGCTAAAGCCAGATTGTTTCCTCCCATGTCAGTCACACATTAGTAGCTCACATTCCAGTCATGAGTTATCACACAGAATATGAAGAACAGCCTGCACAATCTACTCAACTTTTCTATAGGTTTCAGTTAACTGCACCTACCAAACTGTTTTTAAGAAGTTCAACTTCCTCAGTGCCCCTTGATTGTCATAATAGACTTTAAACAATAACTTTTCTTTGAGAGCCAGCTAGAGAGTAGGGTCATTCTCAATATGGTAAAATAAGAACTTTATTTCAAGAGCCACAAAAATGGAGAACATAGACTGAATTTTGAAGATATGAAAGACCTTTGCTGCAAAAGGCAGTTCCTAGAAGTTTTTCCATCTGTTCTACTCTACCTGGGATGATACTAAATACTTCATATCCCCAAAGTATCATCTGATTTCTTCAAACAAAAGAACTTCTTTCCATTAATTAAAAACAAAGAAGCTGAACTAAAATTATTGTCTAGTGCCAGAGGTCCCATATGTTAAAAAGAGCTATTGGGATACTGTGTCATCATCTAATTAGAGAAATATTCATGCAAGTGGAAACCATGTCCTGAGGGAATAACAAAATTGCCTGAAAAACTCATTTATCTAAGCTAGTAAGAAATAGATCTATTAATGGATTTACTCATCAGAATTAAACATTAATCCAGTGCTTCAGTGAAGTATTAAAAAAACCCCTTGAGTTTGCATTTGCATCCAGCTAACATTTATCCTATTTAATATGGTATCGGTTCACACTTCCTCCTCATTTCAATGAAGACATTTCATGTTTACTGATAAAAATTTATTTATAAAAATGTATCTCCCTCTCTCTCACCCTGCCCACTAGACTAACTTACTTCTTGTGAAAGTCTAGATACTTCAATATATTTCTTGTCTCATTAGAAAATAATGCACACCCAGCAGTCACAGCAAGCCCTCTTCTCCCTCTTCTCTCATCTTGTGATTGCTTCACAGATTTCTTACTGTCCTTCCACTAATTAAGAAAGGTTCTGACAGAACTCTACTGGAAGAAAAGAAAGGCTTACCAGCCCCTGTAGAAAGAAATATCATTATCAAGAAAGTAATGAACAAGCAGGAGACCAGTTATTTAGCCTCAAGAACAAGTGACCATAAAAAGGAAAGCCAGAGCTCCAGGCCATATTCTTAAGATGGCATTGCTCCCCTATTCCCTGACCCTTGATGCATTTTGAAGGGTTAACAAAAAATCAGGTGACATTTATCTTGCCCCATGCCCAAATTCACAGCAACATGCAGAAGGTTCAAATAAAGAAGAAATAATTGTCCCTCACCTCTACGCAATAATTCATTTCTTTAAACGAGTAAATAATGAAGACTGATGTTTCAGTTGACAAGAAGCACACCTTCTCCTGCATGAGGCAAACAAAGAGTAGTACTACAAACTATTTTTCCAACCATTTTTGACATATAAACCCAAATCTGTCCAGACACAACAGGTATAATATGAGACTGAGCTTTTGTGGAAATAAGACATTTTGCAGAGGATAAAGTTGAGCTCCCAGAAGAACCAGAGGCAAATAAGATCTTCAGTTTAAAGCAGACCCTGACATGAAGAGTCACAAATCAAAGGTAAACTTCCTATTAAAAAAATGAGTTCCAGTCTAAAAAAGTCAAAACGCAGAGAAAAGAAAAAGGCCTAGAATATTTTGTGTTCAATGCTTGAGAGGAGGTGAAGAAAAGGATTCTCTTATTCCTAATTAAGCATCAAAAAGCCCCATAATTTGGATGCCTGATCCCTTTTTCATACATAGCTGCAGTACCAGTAATATTACAGACTAATAAGGCAAAGACTTCTCAAAGGAAAGTTTATGGTAGCAGGAGGGACATTTGTTATCCAGTCAGGATTAAGAGAGTTCATCATTCAAGTTTGCTATATTTCTCCCCAGACATGGAAAAAAAAAAAAAAAAAAAAAAAAAAAAAAAAAAAAAAAAAAAAAAAAAAAAAATCGGCTGCCAGAGCACTGAATACAGCACTGTTTCCCTCATCCAGAGGTCTTTGGACTTGGAAAAGCTCATCCAACAGAATACTTCACCAGGTTCCTGACAGACTCAGCAAATTTTGTTATTTATGTTATCAGTATTTCCACTACTAACTTCAGTTAGCCAAAGAGATAATAAACAATAAGCATCATATAATTCCCTAAGGCAGAGAGAAAATGAAATCAATACTTACATCTGTGAAAGTATTACCATTTTTATGGAGAATCAGCTGCTGGTGGCCATCAGGTGCTCACCACTGCTGTCCAACAAACAGTTGATAACCCACTAATATGACAGAGAACAAAGATGTTATTCCTAATTACTTCCTTATTTCCATGAGCTACTTGAGAAAGGCTTATAACAGATAACCAAGAAAAAGAATTTTTGTTCTGCAATTTTATGCACAAACCCACCAAACAGAATTTAAAAAAAAACACAAGAATAGTCAATTTCTGAAACAGAAAATAGGTGAAATGTTCTGCACACCACCTTGATCTAAGGTCATATACCACTAAAATGTATAATTTCTCTACTGAAGTAAGACCACACTCACATCTGCATAATTACCCATTTGTAATAAGGCTGTGTTCTGCAACTTGTACACGTTTCAAACACTTTTCTGCAGCTGTAGCCTCATCAGAATCAAATATGACCTTCTAAATTTGTTCTAACTCTTCTAACAGTATTCAGAAACAACACCATTTAAATCAGCAGATCTACTTGCAGACCAGCATGCTGTGTTGAATAAAACAAGCAGATCATTGCATATATAATTGTTTAGTACTTCTTACTTTAGAATGAAAAAAGGATAGTGGCTTATATATTAATTATTCCTGCCAACAGGAAAAAACAATGTTGTGACTCAAAAATGTACAGTTCAGTTTAAAAGAAAACACCAAAACAAAACCTTTTTTTTTTTTCCCTAAGAGCATTATAATTTCAAGGAATGTAAAATTACTTCATGTTTATCCTCTACACCTTGAAAAATGCAGAACTGATGGACTGAATGCCAAAAATCTTGAGTCATTAACCTCAAGCAAGCTAGCTATAAATTCTTATGGACTCTTTGAAATAATGAATTACTTCGAAGGCTTCCTATTCCCTCCACCCATTCATATTGCAAATTGAGAGGAATAATAGCTTGATCTCATAAATGAGGAGTCAATAATCCTAAAGAATGACTGGTCAAAAGACAGGCCAACTTCTCATCCAGCTTACAGTTACTATCTTCCAGGCAGGAAATAAGTTGATTCCCACATTTCCCAAAAGTTAGGGAAAAGAAAGAAGAAATGTAGACATTTGCAGATACCACAAAAGCATTTGCAATGTAAGGATTTACTGGTGATACACATTCTACCAAGCCTCACCCCCACATAGTCAGTTGAGAAATTGAAAGGAAACTTAGAAACTTGCTGGACCACCACAATAAGTACACTGTTTGAATAAAGAATTAATTTCTATTTAAAATGTTTTATAAGACTCAGACTTAAATGGAACAATTAAGTTAGTCTACTTTTAGATATCACATAAGCAAAATGGAAAGTTCAGAAAAGACACAATCAGGAAGTTCTCCTATGTGAAGCAGCTAAACATGACCTAGGTGCAATGTCAGCAAGTGCTGTCAAGGGAGGACTCAAGTTTGTAAACTGCTTATAATCAACACCAAATTAGTTTTTGGAATTTTCAAATTCCTTTACCTGCACACATCTACCTCCTCCAGGATCGTTGATGCAGCACAGCTCTGCAGGCTGAGCAGCTGAGATTCAGAGGAATGACCTGAAGGATTTCTTTTTGTTTCCAAGGAATGCATCAGGTGTGTAAAGGGGGGGTAAATATATCAATAAAGGCAAGGTAGTTTCTACTTTAGCATACATACATAGAGTGCTTTCAGTTTCCATTTGTTCTAGTTCTTGTTATCCTTATGTCTCACAGCTCTCAGAAATCTCTGCCCAAATAACAATATGAAGCAAGGAACTGTCTAGTCAACCAACTTTGCTTTCCTGGTTTTGGCTGGAATAGAGTTAATTTTCTTCTTTGTCACTGGTACAGTGCTGTGCTTTGGATTTAGAGTGAAAATCATGATGACAACACACCGATGTTTTGTTTGTTGCTAAATAGGGCTTACCTTAAGTCAGTGACTTTTCAGTTTCCCAAGCTATGCCAGTAAACTGGTGCAAAAGAAGCTGGGAGGGAGCACAGCCAGGACTGCTCTTCAGAAAGAGTCAAGACCTGCAGTTTTGTCATCAATTCCTATTCTAATGTGAGAGACCACCACTAACTTCCTGAAATATCATTATAAAAGTATGAAGCATCATACAGACTACAGCTAATGGCTTTAAGATTAAAGTAAGGTAAAGTAAGTGGGAGTAGCAGATTATAGTTCCACAGTATCATTGTCCCTTATTTTCTGTTCTGCTTGTCAATATCTATCTCTTCTCCTAGCTTTCATGAGTTCTATAAACTCATAATTTAGAAAGCAGCACATCTAAGCCAGCTCTTCTCCCACTTTCAACACCAGGCAAAAAAAAAAAAAAAAAGGAGCACAGTCATTGTACGCATCT
>VYXF01011285.1:357288-372217 GCA_013397295.1 Polioptila caerulea
AAAAAAAAAAAAAAAAAAAAGAAAGAAAAAAGATCATTCATCTTTGATTTCTGATCTCTCTTAAGTAACATGAAAAAGTATTTTAAGCTCACTGTTCCTTGAACTCTCAGTGCCAATTGCAGGCACTCGTGGGGGGCTGCCCCTTCAGCTTCCTGCTTAAAAACCAAGTACAAGTGAAACCCCATGGGAGCAACCAGGCAAATATAGAACAATGCTAGTTTAATACAGCATATCCACTCTGCCTTTTGCATGAATTTATTACCCAACAGTACAGATCAGAAGAAAAGCTGCTGCACAGCCCAGATGCAGAGGGAGTGAAGCACTCACTCAGACACAACCTGCAGGCACCAGGGCTTGTGCTGTGTCTCCTTGCAGAGCCAAAAACATCGTGCTTTACTAGGTAATGGCCAGGAGGACCGAGTACACAGCTGATCAGAAAAGTGACCTGTTTCTCAGAAGGAAATTGTGAAGTTTCTAAAGTATTCTAAACTTTGTCTGCACAGCAAAACTTCCAACACCAGCTGCACTGCTCCTGGCATGCAGCTGCATGGCAAGAACCAGGCCAGCAGCAAGTGTTATGTCAGCGTTAGAAACTTAGAGGCAGCAACAGAAACATGTTTTCAGCCTTTTCCAGCAAAGGATTCAGCTTCCATTGGAAAGAAAAATCAAGACAGTCAGTGGTGAACCACGTAGCTGATTAGCAGGCATATAATTCTGCGATGCAGTGTATTACTTGCCAATAACATATTGAATCAATAGCTGAATAACTTAGTCATAAATCAATACAACTAACTCAGTTTTTCTTAGTCATATATAAACATTCCAGATATTCAAAATATGGCACTAGATTTATTTTGTCAGGGCAGTGTTTTGGGAACAGTTGAAGTCAGGGAAGAGCTCAAGCTCTCTGCGCAATATCTGTGAATGTGGAAAGGAGAATGTTAGGTATCCAACATCAAAGCCATCAGGCTACTCTCACGTAAGAAAAACTGCATTTTACTATTCAAAGCTGGTTATCTAGAGGTCTGTATAAGATCCAGTATGAGAGACTTAGCTTTCCCTCACCTTCTTTATCAGGCAAACTGCTATCAGCTTAGAAATTGAAGGTCACCTTTGCTCTGTTCAAAAGTGTAAGTAAAAAAAAAAAAAAAAGAAAAAAAAAAGGTTGATCAAGAACCAAAAGTTCCAAAAGTGGCTCCACATTTTTCCACAATTACAAAAGCTATTCAAGGATATGCTTAACCTGACACCAGCCCTAACAAAGTGAAGAAACTCACACAACTGCCAAATTCAGAAAGGCACATATTCATGTTTATGTTTAGACCAAAAATATCTTCAGCCAACTAATTAAAACATCAAGGTAGCTGAGCAGAGTGTGATAGCAAACTCCTGCAAAATACTGATTTCGGATATTGAGTCAAACATTTAAACTACAGCCTCATCAGGCTTTAGCTAAGGGCAAAAATATCTATTATGCATGACTCTTTGCACATACAAATCCAAACGGTGTTCACATTTAAACCATGAAGACAAAATATGCTAATAGAGTTCCAAATTCTTTTTGGGTATTAAGTCTGTAAAGCACTTTGATTACACAAAGGTTGGGTTCACTTTTCATTGACTTTATAACAATCTCATTATATCATCAACTCCTTTTGTCCTTCAAATCCTTTATGCTACACTTACCAGACACAAGTCTGAAATATTAAGATTAAAATTATTGAATATGTGATCAAACTCTTTCATCTTCAGGGTAGTGTAAGCAGAGCAGAAGAAAGAGGCCAAGAACAGACCTTCAGCATTTTGCTCACTGTGTCTGGAGCTTCAGGTCTTCAGTCTCATGTATGCTCCAATTTTGAATTCTTTAGCCATATGTTGTAGTTTAATGAAGAGACTAACTCAATGCTAAATCAGTGACCTTACTGCATGTGACATTTCCCATGTTCCAGTACAGTAAAAACCAGAGTATCATAATCTGGTCTCTGGGGTCCTCTTCTCCAAACTATGCACAGGATATATGTAACTGCCTATGTGGGGAGGCACAGATTTCATACCAAGAGTCAAAACACAAACCCAGTCTAAAACCCCAAGAGCTTTATAAAGAAATTATTTGTGAACTGCCCTGTGAATCCCTTTGGAAACAATACTCTCCTCTATACATTACTCTAGACAGAGTACAAGAACAGTTACCATGTATAAGACAATTTAGAGAGAGCCACAAGGAGTGGAAAAAACACAGAACAAGTTCTTTTGACAAAACAGAAAAAAAGATATGGTGCGAGGTATATGAAAAGAGGGCCATATTCCATAAGTCTGCTTCAGATTTTTCCCTAGTATCAAATATCTAACTCTATGGTCAAACAAGCAATTAACAGCTAAATCTCTGCAAGAAGAGATCAAGAACACACCCCAAGGCCAAATCAAACTAGTGAGGATGTCAAGAAACAGGTCTGATGTTGTACCGTAGAGAAATAGATTCAAAAATATAAGAAAATTATTCACCACTGAAATGAGGCACCATCTTTAGGAGATACCTGAATCATCATTCCGTTACACTGACTTTCCTGTGAGGAAACAGATGAACCTTTATTACATCCTCTGGCTCACTGCCTGGTGTAACCCAAAAAAATCCAAGGTGAATTCATCAGTATGTGTAGAGAAGCAACAAATTTTATTTGTAACACATAAAGTAGGTATAAGTCCTTTCTGAAGTCTCTGTTCCTCTGGAATAAATTTATACTTGAGAAGGAAAAAAAAAAAAAATACTGTGGGAGGACTGGATATGATTGAAGGAGTCTGTTATGCCCACCCTATAATCTCTTACTTTGAATGCCCTACATAACTTCTACAAATTGAGCTGAAACATCACAAGCTCTTAAATTAGAGCTTTAGGCATAGGCCTAAAGCCACACTGGCAGAATCTGTCTGTACTGAAGTTTTATTTTGGATGGAACTGTCACATCTCTAATATTAAAATGGAATTGTCTAAATAATTTATGACATGCTAAGTGTGTGAAGTGTGTGATCAAGGCACTGTTCCCAGAACAAGGAATATAGGTTTTACTTACTGAAAAATCTAAATATTATATTTAGAAGGGTGAAATTGCTGCATCTGCAAATTCAGATAGTATTTGAGCACCATTTATTCCTATGTTCTACACTTAACAGTTAAAAAACGAGAAAGACCAGATTAGTAACCAAATTATAACTGCAGAGAGCTGTATGCTGAACTACCTTCCCCAGACTTCTACAAGCATAGTCCTTCTAGAATCCTCCTTCTAAAATAGAAAACTGGAACACTTCTAATGTATTAAAAGAAGCCATCATATTCATGAGTTTCTGAACAGAAAAGACACAGCCCCAGAAAGACCAGCATTACATTCCCTGACAATTTTGCATATGACTAAGAAAGTAACAACAAGCACAGAGCAGTTGGTGACACTATTCCCCAAAGCCCATGAGATGACATGGCACATTTGATCCACGTATGAAGATAAGATCAGCTAGGTACCTGTCAATCACTCCTGACTCTCCTCGGATTACCCAGGCAGAACCATGGTAAATTGCAGCTACTCTGGTTTCTACTGAGTAAAATGCACCAGAGTGAGTGCAGCCTGCTTCCCTGCTGGGCTGTCCTCATGGGGAAATCTTTGCTCCTCACATGCAGTCTGGACCCTTAATCTCAGCTTCTGCAAGTTGCCTTTCACATGCTACCTGTGTGTGCCCAGTCATTATCCCCAATAACCTCTCCACAAGCATGCAGGGCTGCTGCTAAGAATCCCCAAAAATGTTCCTGCTCCCAGCCCTGTACCCTCAGCCTCTTCCTACAGGACAAGAGGTCCCACCCTGGGGGCCTCTGCTGAATGTCTTTCTTGGACTGAGAAGGGGGCTTGTCCAAAGCTGCATGCAGTAGCCTAGATACAGCCTAACAAGTTAACCCCCCCTTTTTTTGAATGATGCAGCTTGACTGTAAATTTTGCAGCCACAACCAGGGTGGTTGTTCCTCCCATTTATTTTCCAGGCCCAATGCATTCATATAAATACATTTTATACCAGTGTCTTTTGCCCTGAATTGTTTCTGAGGTGTCTCTTGTAACTGCCATTCTGCATCCTCATGTATGGTGTCCTTACTTCCCAAGTTTTCCCTTACTTAAGCTCTCCTCATCAGGGTGGCCAACCTGTTGGCAAAGGTGCTGTTGCCCCATTTGGCCAGGTAGGTCCTCCTCCCTACAGGAGATGACCATTCATCTTTACAAAGGGTCTTGTAGCTGTAAAAGCCAGTTTTCTACATAAAACAGATCTGTACACAGAAATATTGATCTATATTCCATCTTTCCTGGTTCTACACAGATTGCTAACCTCCACCTACAGGCAGGTCACTGCATCCTCCTCCCCTGCCCCAGCCCAAGCTTCAGCATTTTGCCAAAGGTCTGTGATGTACCAGGGAAGCTCCTGGAGGAGAGACCCTGCCCTGCAGAGCAGCACTAACCAAGGTAGCCACCTCTTGCACCCTCAGCTGAGGCCAATTTCCAGTTGCTTCAAGATTTATGCTATTTTCTTAACACACATTCTTCCTCCAAAAATGGCCAAACTAACGCCTCATTAAACAGCCCTAGGAAGAACTGGGACAGATCTTGATCCAACAGACCAGTACTCAAATGGCATTTTGGTTATAGGAGGGCTAATAAATAGGAAGGTCTCTTCCCTTTATACATTTGCCTCTTTGAGAAACTATCACTAACCAGTATGTCTGCACTTAGCTGTAACACAGGCCCCACAATTTTTGAGTTTTTCAGTCCAATAATGACTAATGGAAAGGCAAGGCCAAACAACTTGCAGGAGGTTCAGAACAGCACCTTGAGTGGAGGGACACAAACAGGCCATGGGCATACAACAGGTACACTTGTCATAGCCATTGTATTTTATTACATAAAATTACTCAAGAGTATCAAGCAAAAAAAAAGATTTCTTATAAAGAAAATTTCTTCACTCCCAACAGTGACAGTCAGCGCTGTTTTGAGTTGCAACAGCCCTCAAGAGATGGCAAACGTATAAGATGCACTTTTAATCACTTCAAAATGCTGATAGTTGGTTCTTTCCCAAATCCTACTGGAAGGCATTTTTCATATATTGACTCTAGCAGTCACTCTCTCAATTATCTTAGACACAAACTGTTATTATATATCAATGTTAATATAATTATGTTAGCTATCAAAAGAGGGGTTTTTTTCAAAAATAGCTTCCTGCAAAATGTTTCAAATTGAACTTGAATAAGCACTTCTCAGCAGAAAAGTGCTCTACTGGGACTCTAAAAGCAACTCTGAATTAAATTCCTCTCATAACAAACTGATGTTCTCTGCTCCCTGACTTTGCTGAGCTCACTTGCAGATACTCTGGTTATTGTCACTCCTGCACCTTCCTCGAGCCCTACCGAAGACCATTCAAAACACCAGTATTGGGCAGAACTTGTAACAGAAAAACTGCCAGCATTTTGCAGTTTTCAAGGCAATATAAAAGAAGCTTCGGTCTTACTTCAAAGAAGTTTATCTTCTAGGTAAATTCTTTGGTTTATAAGTCTTGTTGAAGAGTCTCTCCACGATGCAAAGTAGAGGCTATCTCTGAGCTGCCCCTGGGATTCCCTGGGAAGTTGGGAAGCCAGGCTAGAGGCCAATAAATGTGCTCAATGGGACTCAATTGCTTGAATTACTCCTTGAGTTTTTCTGCTCCAAAATGCCAAGGTAAAACTGAGCTTAGATGGCTTTGATATGAAATCAGACCCTAGAAGTCTTCAAAGCCAGAACAGAATTAATCAATTATTTGTGATTATTTGGAGAACTTTGCTTTATGTGGCTTAAGATAACATACTATGAGAGAATGGGGGCTTGTGCTGTGAGACAGCAGAATAAAAAAAGGCATTTGAAGAGTCCTGTCAGCATTCCAAGGGACGAGATCTTTCCCCTTTACTCATCACTGACTTTTACCTCTCCAGCAAGAACTGATCTGTCCTGTGCTGCACAGTAACACTAGTTACTGACTGCCACAGAAAACTTTTACAAAGTCTCAGGTATTCATTATGACAATAGCATTTTGAAAAGTGTCAAAAAGGTAGTCAGAATGTAGGAAGTCTCCCTTAAATTGTAAGTATAATTTAATTCTGTTCTTAAATATTGAGTTCCTGCTGTTCTCTCAACAGTAGAAAACAAGCCAGCAGTTTGCAAGAGCAGGAACCAATCTGAATAAACACAGGTGGGTGTCAAACAAATCTATTTACCAACTAATAACTGGTTCTTTCTAGAAAGTGAAAATTTGGTACTTCCAGAAATCACGTTAGGTTTTTTTCCTAGCATTAAATTCATATTTACACCTGACTCCACCAACAAACACTCATATAATAAAAAAATATGTCAATCCTTTTTATTAGATAAGAAAAGCATTTAATTTTATGCTAGATGCAAAGGCAAATGTAAAGATTTTGAAACAGTGAGTTTTTAAATATTTATTCTGAAACAAAGAAATGTAGAAAGAAGCTGTGAATACATAATTAAATCAAAGCAACTGTATGCTTGCCTGGAAATTAACTTCTCTCCCACCAAACACTGTCACTCATTTCAAAAAATAAAAAAAAACAAACCCAAAAAAAACCAACACAGGAGTTAACATATTTTAAGAAACAGCAAACAAGAAAACCAATAACATATTCTGTTTTTTTAAAATTTATACACTCAGCTCAGCTTGGTAGCTGTAGAGTAGAATACAAATCAACTTTGCCCATTTCACCCAGGTACTTGTGGAAAGGCTGTCAAAAAAAGTGAGAAAAATCATACACAAATCTGAAGATACAGACCACAGATAAGAGAGTCAGGAAAATCTGATCTTCTAGAGACCTGAATTCCTAAAGCATTTTCCCAATTTAATTGAAAAAAAAAGCAAAAAACTGAGTTTATGTCAATCAGTAGAACCACATACAATAAGGACACTGATTTGAACTTTACATGCTACAGCCAAAGAAAATTAGTGTCATTTGAAGGCAATAAAGTCAGCTATGAGCTAGTGATTCAACTCATTTGTGCTGAGACTCTCAGTCATGTACTTGTGCAACCACTGCGTGCAGGTGTTCCTTTCCTGCCACGGTGCTATGTAAGAGTAATAAACACATCTACTGGGAACTCTTAATTATAGATGACAAACTATAAATCATCAGGTTGTTGCAGCATCAGAAGGCTCAACATGTGATCCATCATGCCTACACCCCAAGAAATAAATTAACCCCTCTACTTTGTTTAGTAGACAAAATAGATTTATTATATTTATTTATGAGCACAGTACTACTGCAAGAAATAATTAGGGCCATGCTTATCTTAAATATTGTTTTCATCCACTCTTCTACCATTGCCAGTACTGGTTTGCACTGATATTATTTGATACTCCCTCCTATGTAAGCATAAAACAATGTAAGGTGCAAGGCAGTGGAGAAGCAAGTACTGCATCTTAAGACACATGGAATCCTATAGGATATTCATTCTCATCAAGAACAGTCATATTCATTAACTTCCATGAACTAAAAAAAAAAAAAATAAAATAATCCAGGCAAATAAACAAACTTTCCCTGAAAAAGTACACGTATATATTTCCCACCAAGTCCACGTATATATTTACAAACGTATTTTGTCCAAGTGACTACTATTGTAGTTTAGGCAAGTGGCTTTTCAGATGTTCACTCTTAAATATTACAAACAAGACTGAAATATATTTGGAAATTTATCTGCTTTAAATGAACAGTGACAAACTCTCCTCAATACCAATAAGAAGAAAATCATCCTGACAGGTGGAGGAGAGAAATATTGACAGCTGAAATCAGTTTAAATCCTGGGGTATTGGATAAGGACTTCTCACAATTATTGTATTTCTCTAGGCACACCCATGTTGTTTTACGTTATAATGGTAATAAAAGTCAGGCATGCAGGCAGGAACTTTTTAATGGAAGGAAAAACTGGCTGTGCTACAGGAACACTCTGTCAGGAGGAACAGCAGGTGAACATGTAAGACTGTTGTGTGTCACAGGGTACTATAATCACAGCAGGAGTAAATTACTCTTCAGAAACCCACCTTCTTGACCATCATTACTGTGATCACCAACAGGAAGCTATATATCCTGTTTGATGATACATAGACCTTTATAGCCAATCTGAGCAGAAAAAGCACACAGTAAATCTATGCAATTTAAATAGGTAATTAAAAAATGCTTTGTTTTTTCCTATAAGAAACACATTTAGCATTCTTGGGAAAACCTTTAATTGTAGTGTTTAAGTCTTATGAATGCCTTCAGCTTTAAGTGACAGTACCTAGTCCTCTATTAATATGTGCAAGTGGCTATCTTAGCCTTTAAGACTGTGGGCCTGAGAAACACTGCCAAGAAGGCATTTCTTGGTCAGACCACATTGCTGGGATGTACTCAAAGAGAAGAAACATTTTTTAGAAGCCTGTGACCAAAAAAGAGCAATTTGAGGAATGGTATGTTTCCCAAACAACCACCAGGGGTCAAAAGACCCCTACTCTGAGGTAAATAATCTTTGAGAAGCACTTTAAATACACAATTAAAATTTGAAGGAATGTTTAGCATAAATAAACAAGTCTGGGGGAAATGCTCTGTTAGGTAAGTGCTCTGTGTGGGTTAGGGGCAAACACTCCCCTCACACCCAGTGCTGAATATAAAAGTGACACCACTTCTTAATAGTGAAATTACAATGTTAGAGAGTCTTATTCCCAACTTTCAGAGACAGTATCAAGAGTATTTTTTGTCTCTCCTTTTTCAGATTTCAATTGCCAATTATGTGGACTGTCATTCCCACTAGCACAGAGTTCTGGGTTCATGATAAACCAAAAGCTCTACAAACAGAAGTCTAGCAGGTACTGTCTGGTACTCCAGCATTTTGACCAAAAAACTCCTGCTGCCTGACATATTAACACAGGTATTACATATTTGAACAAAGCTGCCACAGCATGAGACTACTGTGAAAAGCAAACAGCATTAACGCAACAGTTGCTGAAAAAAACCAAAAAACAACAACAACAAAAAAACCCTTTCTAGTCTCTAAAATTACATACATTTTATCAAGAGACTTGATACTGCTATAGATGGCGGGGGTTTCTCACTGCAAAAGACCAGTAGGATTATGCAATTAAGGAAATTAATGCTCCATAAGTTTTCAGGATGGGGTTTTGGTTTCTCATATGTCTTGTGAAAAAATAAGCACCTGATTTAAGTGAGTTTATAATCACACAGTAAATAAATTATAATGCACAAATTAAGCTTTACTGCTTAGTAGGTTAGATATTTCTAATACAAGGCCCAGGTTACTGCTGTCTTAAAGCCAATGAAAAAAACCAAAATCAAATACCTCAGCCGTAGCACTTACCTTTCCTACCCCTCTCTCAGAGCACCAGAGTCTGCCACCTAACTCAAAGAATAAATACCCACAGTGCTACACCCAGCTGCACCTGGCCTGCGTTCCCAGTTAAGGTTTGCCCCATCCTGTAAGAGGCAGCAGCTGAGCCCCTCTGTTCATTACACACACCCTGCCACTCATTTGAGATGAGTGCTACAGAAGAGACAAACACCATTGTGCTGATCCTTGCACTAAGGCCAAGCAGATTGGAATGGATACAGGGCTTAATGCAATTGCAAAAGGCATCAACAGCTTATCCACTGAATTAAACTCATGTAAACAGCCAGTGTACTAAAAGCTGCTTTAACTTTCCTCAAATTCTTCGCACAATTGATCCACAATCATCTGAGTGCTCACTGAAGCTTAGCATCCTACTTTTTGCTATTGATTGCAAATGGCCTGTTTGATTCTCTAATGTGTTACAGTGAACATCGTGCTCAGTAGAAAAGGCGGTTTGTTGGCAGTGTCTAGCTATCCTAGAAACTGTAATACATTCACAGAGGGTATGCTGGTTCTGTGTTTTCTTTCAAACCCTGGGGGAATATATAAATGAAGAGTTTAAACTAAGCCCATGCCAGGCATCTATGAGATAGCAGGAGAGCTTGAAAACCAATAAGAAACAAGAACGATGAACTTGCTACAATTAAATACCAAACTTGGAAATAATTGTCAAATCAGTTAGAAAACCCGATAAAGAAGCCATGAGAGTAAAGGCCAAAGAGACAACTTCTCCTCCAAACAATGGTAAGGCCAGAGGCAGAGTATGGTCATTGTGGAGAAATATACGTCTGCCACCACCACCAATATCTGTGCTTCATTTACTACCTTCAAATACTTTTCATATACTTTAGCAAAATCTTTTTTCTTTAAAATGCAAGAAAAACAGTAGGTACAAGTTAGTAATTCAGCTCCTGATGAGGAGCATATCCATGTAGATAAAAGCCAAAAAGTCCTTTGAATTTGTATCTAACCACAATTAATTTGCAAGGGAAAAACAGGGCTGTGTGATTCTGTTAGTGATGATCAGTGAAGAAACATGGTAAATATTATATCTGTCTGAACTAAATTTTTTTTTGGAAACTTTTAAACCATGTCCAAAAGAGGAAACTAGAGTTTTAAAAACCCTCTGTCTATAAACTACAGCAACAGTTTCAACATATATTTTATTACCTCTTCCAATGACATTACTTCCCCCGAATCAGTAAGCAAGGAAGCAGCTGTGAAGCCTTTGGGGTAAGGTTTTTATTTGTCTTAAACAAAAAAGATTCAGTAACTTTTAATTCCTCTCAAATAAGAGGTTTCAGGAAACATTTTCTTTATAGATAAGCCTAAGCAAAGAGTGGCCAGAATTCACTGTAATCATCGTTGTTCTTGGAACTATTCAAACTCCAACTACTTGAGGTAAGATTCACATGTTACTTCAAATAAGTAGTCATAGCACCCTAGAATGATACTAATAACAAGAAAATAAAAAAAAAAGTAGGGACTAAAAATCAATTCAGAGGGATTTGTGGTAGTTAGAAAGGGCATGGTTACCTTGTATCTTCCCTACCAACTGCAGTGATCTACACAATAATGAATCCAAGTGGAAAATGGTTCATTTATTTCTTGACTAGCAAATGCACAGTTGTCTTGAGCTCATGCAAAAACTTTTCCAAAGAAAACCCCAATAAAGTGGAACATGTGTTAGTTCTTATTTCTAGGAGAACAGCATGAAATTCTGAGTTCAATTAAGCTTGAAAACACAATGCTTTAAAACAACCTCCCCATATTTCTCATGCTTCCTTCCTCCATCTCTCACAGCTTGTTTTGTAAGGCTAAGAAAATCCTACACTCAGAGAAGACAGAAAACTTGTAAATTATTGCTAGCCTGTGAAGCTATCTACAACTGCTTTCAAAAGATGCTAAGTGTTTTTCTCTGCTTTTTTTTGCAAGGAAGATTTCTATTTCATTGTTTATTCCTAATGATACACAGGGCCTGCATCTGGTACTATAAAGATACCAGACTGCACCCACAACACCTTCCTGAAAGCACTGAAAACAAAGATTTAAGTTCCCAGCCAGCCCTTCAGTGAAGAACATGCATGTAACCTCAGAAAATGAGCAGTGCATTAACACTTAAATAAATAGCCTGTGTGTTTAGACATGGTGGGCACATGCTGTGAAATCAGATCACCAGTTTACTACTATCATTTAAAAGTAGTAAACTCTTTATATATCTATAGATATATGCATATAAGCATCCTCACAAGGGAAAGACAAAAAAAATCACTGCAGTAGTAACATATTTATGATACTTACTATTTAGAGCAGGCAACTTCGGAAGACTCCAGTTCCAAAGAAACTCAGGTTCCTGTTCACTTTCCTAAATTAAAGTATTTTTGCAACTCTTTTTGCCTTCAGAAACAGAATTAAATTCTCTAACTCAATACAGTGTTAATTCTTGAAATTGCAGACATTGGGTACACTTGTATTTCAAGCTTGCTCTACCTGCATATGGCACATAATTATCTACTACAATGAGAATGACAGAACACAAGCACAATATTCTGCTGTGTGCAAACACTGAATAATACATTGTTTCACTGTTCACCCACTCTAATGATGTTTTTGAGGATGTTTATTCTTATCTCTTTTCATCCATTCAGTAATGTATATATTGGTATCAGAGGACTTACAGGGGAGGCTTTAAATATCAGAGGAAATCAGGCTAGTGTCTTTCTCCTCAGAGAAGCCTTGAAATCAGAGGTGTTGGGAAGTATTGCTTGAGAGACTCAAAAGAAATCTGCAACAGAAGGCACAATGATAGTAGGTCCTCCACAGACAGCTCCCTGACAACAAAACGAGCTGTTAAATGAATAGAAACCAAATTCAGCTTTAGAGGTCCTGCAGTGAAAATGGTTAGCGATTGAGAATATTCCGTCAAATAATCATTACAGGCTTGCTCTAGCCTTCTGCTCTCCCTAAAGCTCACTCTTTTAGCCACTGTCAAGGGAGAAAAATAGGAGAAAAAAAGACTTCTCAAAGACAGCCTGCTGAAAAAGGCTTGGACTATAGTCAAACAATTCACTCCATGACCACAACCCTAATGTCTTTAAATACACATCGTCTCATTTTCATTTTCTTATTACCAAAAATTATTATTTTTGGAATAAATGCTGTGCAGGAATAAAAATTCTGCCTTTGGCTGACACATTCTAAGGCATTAGACTAGTGCCTTCAACAACATGGCACAGCTTTATTAAAATGGCATCTCAGCTCAAAGAGTTCACTAGAATGTAATAGATTTTATAGTAAAAGCTGAATAAACAAGCAACATTGGTACAGGGTACATCAGTACTACATGATAAAATATTGTGATGCATGAACAAGACACTGCTAATAAGATCAGGAAGTCTAGATATCGGATAAAGGGGTTTTGCCTTAAGCTGTTTAATAAAATACAAAACCCACACTACACTCTTTAGCTCAAGTTTACATAAGTTGATGGAAAAAAAACTCAAACAAATAAAACAGGAAAGGAATATAATCAAGCAGCGGCAATGCAGCTTATGAAGGTCTGAGAGAAATAAGGAGAAAGTAAGTATTTACAGGCTCTAAGTATTATAGGCTCTAAATAAAAATTTGTGGGCTCTTATGATCAGGCCAGACTCAGACTCAAATACAGCCCAAAGTAAGGGCTTGCAGGCAAGTCCTGCACTTCCACTTTCATTGGTGAGAATAGTTGGGAGTCTCACCTAAAACTTTAAAAGTGGTAATTCTGCAGTACTTTTCCACCTCAGAAGGCAGTTCTGCCATACTGCCAAAGAAACTTCAGAGCAATCGGTGTCTGCTTACAAATCCTTTTCACTCCAATGGTTCTTCTGCATTTGAACAGTGCTTGAGGACTCTAAACTCTGTAGAAATGCTGCCACCACAGTGACTACTTTACAAGGGCTGCAGGAGGTAACAATTTAGGATATGTAAGGTCATCAATTGATTGTTTTACATTTAGCTCCAGTAGACCATTGTAGCTGCATGCTGAGTCACAGCAGTTACTTTCCAAGCAAGTACTTTCTTAACTGAACATTCCTATACTTTCAAAAGTAATAATCTCTTTTTTTAATAATCTTGTAAAAGCAAAAGTGGTTTCTTCTTTCAAAAACTGCTTCCAATTGCAAGGATGTGTCATGAATTACAAATTCACAAGGGTAGCTATAGCACACAAACCAGCCCATATATATTCTTTCCACTCTTGTTTGAAAATTCATTACCAGCTTCTCTATAGGTACCTTCCTACTTACTACTTGCTCGCCTGTTTCCCATAACTAAACCAAATTCACAAGACAGATATTGTGTAAATCAAAGTGGAGTCTTCTCTTTGCAGCTCTGTAAGGGCTCATTGCAATGGACCAGGATTTTTGTAATTCCTTTTAATTTATCTAAAGCGCAATATTCCATTCCAATGATAAAAAATTTAGTAGATGAATATAGACCAAGTGTTCATCCAAAAAATCCCACGCCTTGAAAGCTATTATTTTGATTTTTTTTTTTTTAATACAGCCTTGATAATTTTGGGCACATTCCACAACTGACCTCTCATGAAAGCCTGTGAGAAATTTGCATGTTGTGACTTTGGAATTGACAATGGATATAAATAGTACATCTCCATCACCTCTACATCTGCAGCATCCTGGCATGCCCAACTCATCACTCAGAATGCCTTCACCTCTAATTAATTTTACTGTGACACAAAGCAAGCCAAGCCAACAGAAACTCAACTCTTCTGTGAACTGAAGTTCACAGAAGAAAAATACATGCATTTCTAATCAGCCACCATATTGCTGGGCATGCAGAATATTTCTGAGTTTTAGATATTTCAAATGAACTCTTAACATGGGCTTCCACCTAATACAGAAAATACAGATGTTTCAAGGAATTAAACCAGGGAACTTTGTCAGAGAGAGACTTTGAAAGTTCTGTCACATCCTAATGCTGAAAAATGTGGATCTTCTCCTCGTATTAGCCATTCAGGCACTGGGAGAGGCTTCCTCTGGCTGTCGGAGGAGTGATTAAAAGGCTGTAGGGAGCATGGCAAACAGGAGGGGACAAACAGGGGTGTGGCACATCTCTGAGGGTGTGGCATGTCAGTTCCTGCAGGCAGGGTTGTAGTCATCCTCCTGCTACTGGGGTGTTTATTTTGTGTTGGGGTTTTGTTTATTTTTGAGGTTTTCTTTTCAGCAATGGTCTCCAAACGATCAAAGGCTATAGCTAGTGAAAGTGTACTAACCCAAACAGACCCCCCCAGAAGGACTCCTCTGTTGATACCCCTTCCTGTAAGAAGTGTGTGGGCCTGTCACTAGTACCACAGGGCAGTACAAAAGATGCCTACCTGTGCTGTAAACAGGTAAATGATCTCCTCTGTCTGGTGGTCTAGCTTAGGGAGGAAGTAGAAAGACTAAGGGGTGTTAGGGAAAGTGAAAGGGAAATAGACTGGTGGAGTT
>VYXF01011285.1:385247-417123 GCA_013397295.1 Polioptila caerulea
CTGGTATTGTTCATTTTGTGTGCTGGGGGGTGCTGTGCCTGTTAAATAAACAGGTTCTTTCCACTTCTCTCCGAGGAATTATTTTTGAACCAGTTGGGGGGAGGGGCCGTGGGGGTTTGCTTTCTGGAGAGGCTCCCTTTGGAGATTCTCTCCCAAATTTGCCCTGAACCAGGACAATCTGCAAGACAAAGTCTTTCAATGGAAAGAGATTAGAAAGATGTCCAGACCATCTATCTTAGACCAGGTATTTAGGTGTCTTACAAAGCACCCTAACAGTAGAAAAAATGAATGCTTAAACTGCAGGTGACCTTGCACAGGTGCCAGCTGCTGCCTGCGACAGAAACAGAGTGAACTGTCATGGGCCATTCTCTATAAGCAAGGCCTTGTGTGCACATTAGTGTATGTTACACATCACACTGAAACAAGAGAATGTAAGGATTAGACTGCTCTACACAGGACATGCTGGGAATGTCTAATGCTTGGTGCTTCCACAGGACTAGAAGAAAAAAAATCATTAAGGGAATAAACCAAGAATTATTTGCTACGATGATGTGACATAGGCCTCCAGAGATGGAACAAAAAGAACCAAAACAAAAGAAAAAAGGAAAAAAATATGGGAGAAGGGTAGGAGACACAGACATCTTGTAGCTTAAAATCACATTGGGGTCTTGAAAAAAAAAACAATTTCCAAAAACTCAGTCTTTGGAAAAATATTCAAATTGCAGATTTAAAGGAGGCAGCAAATTATTTACAGATAGAAAAAGTTAAGATTACCTGTTCATCAGTTTTCACAAACAGATACACACATATGCTCTACCTTGGTAAGAATGTCTACACTATGAGAATATAAATCTGGCAAGAGCTTGACAAAAATTATTTTATAATTATTAATTAGGGGTAAATCAACTTCTGTTATTCTTCTCTTTAAAAGAGAATAAATTCCCTTTTTTAGGAGGAATGTCAGAGAAAGCTGCTACAACATTTGGATGGTATGCAATGCTTTCAGTAGTCTAGTAAGTTTCTATAGAAATTCTGGTCAAAAAGAAGTGAGAATCAAGACTGTTTTTATGTGACTATCCAAGTATTAGTTGGAAACAAGCCATTTGCTTAAACAGAATTTTCAACAGTCAAGACAAAACTATCAACACAAATCGAAAATTTAAAGCTTCTTTTTCTTACAGAATGTAATTCTGTCCAGTTTCACTGCAAGACAATATATTTGAGCTCTCACAGAGATAGGCCATTACAAAGGACATCTACACTGGAAATCCTTACTGCTGAATCAGTAGGAATAAACATAAAGAGCTGAGCTAAAGCTCCAACTCAAACTCCAGTTTTAATAAATCCTGGAATAAATGTCCCATGTAACACAAATATGGATGTGCAGTCTGACTTTCAGATAGGACTCTCTTTGGATTTCAAAATTTGCAGACATTTTCCTCTTTGCACTGTAATATTACAGTATACAATTTGCACAAAATTACTGCAGGTGCAAAATGAGGGACCAAGGCATAGCAGAAGAAACAATGGAGATTTCTGTGACAGTAAATTTAAATTCCACATATAAGTGCACTGAGTAGCTGAAATGGAAGGCCGTATGCACATTAGCAATTATGCTGTACTTGCAAATAGCAATTGTGGGGAGATGCCAGAAAAAAGCCTCTGTCTCTAGAAAGTGATAAACTTTGTGGCAGTTTTTTTCCAGTTCTGCTTGCTGGCTAGTGAGAATGAGGCAATGTACTTACCAGTAATGGAAACATTCTGAATTCATGTTTTTCTAGAAAGAATCCACTGCAGGTTGGCTCTTAACAGAACAGAGCTACACAAAACAATGCAAACCTTTTCATATACTGTTCAACAACAAACACGTTAACTACCACTGACTCAGAAGTGCATTTCCCTTCAAAAGGTTCATCTCTCTTCAAAAGGAGACCAATAACTTAAACCCAGAGAGAATAACTCCCATTTTTGTTTCCTTCAACACATTTAAAAGCCTTACAGTTTTCAACTTCATTATAAACCCTTTTACAACTGAAGTGGCATTAATGCAATGTATCATTATTCCTTTTTCACTACTGTTTTTGGAGGCCCAGCATGAAAAAAAAATGCAATCCATTTACGAGTCTGAGAAAGAATAGAATAAGCAGTGCTTTGACATTCAGAATGATAAATTCCTCACCACACTCAACTCCCTAGTTATCCCTGTTGCCACCATTTCCCCCTCTGATTTATGATGGATGCAAGAGACAGGATTTAACTTTTCATACTTATGTTCTTTCAACTCACTCCACACAAACAAAGATTAAAACCCATCACTTGTTCTCATTTTAACTTCTTAAACACCATCTTTTCTGTGCAGTTTCTAATGCAATTATGTGTGAGCTCAGATTCAGTTAGAGCAGATCATCTGAGCCGTGGTAATATGCAACAAAACCAGAAGAGCAAATGTTTTTACCTAAATATCTTTCTAATTGTTTGAATACATTGAACAGTGTGGTAAATACAAGGTAGGCTACTACATAACTGTTGCCAGGAAGTAAATAATTCAAATATACCTAACATATAAAACTTGATCACTTGCCTAGATTCTTAATCTGAAACAGAATTAATCCATTTCATAGCATCCTATTCATATATGCTAAGCACTCAATCCCTAGTATTAGAGAGCCATGTACCTGGTGAGGAAAAAAAAAAAAGAGAAAGGAATAATAATAAAAAAAAGAAGATAGTCCTTGTCTCAAAAAAGCAAGCATAAGACAATGAGAACAGTTTCAACAAAATTAAGACCATACCTAAACACCTAAGTAGATGAATGCAAATTAAAACATACTTGCTAAACAGGGAGAGAGGCCAGGCAGGGAAAAGCCAAGTCAATGAGACTATCCACCATACAATTGCTTTCCATATTAAATCACAATCAAAAAGCACATTGGAACTGAAATGTATTATAAAAGTAATTGCAAAAAGAAGAAGGGAAGAAAAACCAAAGCAACTGAAAGGCCAGTTGGAAGAAAAATACTGTGATTACTTCCCTATACTACAAAGACTTCAGAATATATAGCTGCTATTAGCTTCCCACTATAATATGCCAACTGCAGTTAAGAGCAATGATTCCAGAGTGGCACTGTTAAAATTAAAGGCAATTGTTCAGATGATATAAACCAACAGTTCCAGCTTGTATCAATGGAAGATCACATTAAATGCCCAAAATTATTAAGGAATTGCTTATTGAGGACATTTTTCCTTTAGAAATACCTCCTAAAAATAATTCTTAAAATATCAAGAACACAATACAGAAGCATTTAGGTACACAGCAGACATCTGGCAAAACAAGGATAAATGGCAGAATTAACATTTAGATGTAGTTCTATTAGATGACAACTCTGCTAGTGTTACAATAGTCTCATGAAAGGCCCTTCACTAAATGACTCCTTCACACTGATTCCATTTCAATGCAATTTAAACTCATTATGTTAAATGAGCACTATTATATTTGCACTAAAATAAACATAAGTACTGTTTTTATGCTTGCCTACAATGTAAATCACCCTCTAAAAATATCACAGTTCTGTCTGTTGCAGAGTACTTAAACATAGGGGTAGGGGCTGCTCTATTTTTAATTGGATGAGCTGGTACCTGAAGTGCACAAATACAAGTAAAATCTTTACCTTACTAGTGTTTATACTTCCTTTAACAGAAATTGCCTTACTACCTGTATAAAAGATAAAATTACAACAAACACATTTTCTGTCTTCATAACACAATACAAAATTATTAAAAGCAGCTGCAAGAAATCCTGAGGCATTAAAGGAAAAATATGCTGTAAGGCTTATGGTCATGACCAGATTTCAACTGGTGCCTCCATCTTTCCTGTTTGTTCTAATAATGGTCTTTTATACAAGAATCTTTTACTGTAGAGTAGTACACACAACTCACTCTACCACCTTTTGCACCAGGTACATAAAAGGAGACTTAAAATTCTGACTAGATGATGATTTTACCAAAGCATCAGTTTTTGGAACAGATGCTTTCTTTCATGAAATAGGCCAATACAGTTTACCTAATGTAAACCCTTTCCTTTGTGGAGGTCCAGTGTATGTCTTATATAAAGAAAGGAAGATGCAAGTTGAAGAAATGGAAGCTTGAGTTAAGGCATATGTAACTTACCAGGTTTGATCATACAGGTGGTAGCTACTGAATTTACTTCTGTTGTGCAAGTTAAAAGCAACTGTCAGCGGAAATCAAAGGAATGGCATAACCACAAAATCAAGTTTAGGTCCATCTGAGGCCTGTTTCAGGACACATCATTTATATCTTCAGAAAAGACACAATTATAGCCATTGAAGATACAGGAGAACAGCTCTGCAACGGCTGGGTCCATTTTTTAAGATCTTAGAACAGTTTGCTTAGGTTTGCTGAATACACATGCTGCTTATGAACAGCAGAAGTAAGCCAGAAATAACCTGAGGAATCTGCTCTGCCTTGTATCACCTCTTAGTTTGAGAGACTAAAAGACTTACTCTCCTCCTAATCAATTCAGTTAGTAAACTTTCAGGCCACAAGATTAGCCTGTCAGGGGTAGGGACAGCATACTCTCGTTTCCTACAGTGTCCATACACTCACTTCCAACAGTGATGCCAGAATTTTCTCTAAAACATTCAATTGTAAAAAATAATCAAATGCTTTAGAAATTTATATTGATTATTAAAGGGAGTACTTTATTCTTGTTTTAAAAAAAACCAAAACCTAAACCCAGAAACGTTGAAAATACAATAAAAATTCAGCTAGAATGAACAGTGACACACCTTTCATCACTTGATGGCTGCTGGGTGCCTACTGACTTTGGTAGCTTCACAGCAGAGAGGAGAAGGTACTTGCACATAAGGAACAATGTAGCCAGAATAATTCAACATTTTTGTTTACAAGCTTAGCAGTAAGGCAAATGACTAAGAAAACTTTGGCACTAAGCTACCATTTCCTGGCTAAAGCTGATATCTCAAAGACTAAATCTGGGCAAAAACAAAAATCTAGACTGGCCACTGGTCTACACAGATCACTTGCAGTGTCTGTCGTTCTGGCATTCATCATACCCACTCCACATGTTAAAACCTTTCTATCACTTCAAGGGATCCCTGTCCCCATCAGCAGTCAGTAAGAAAGAAGACAAATCGCAGCTGATCATTTTCATTAGCCTGGCTAATGACCAAATGCAGAAACACTTCAGCTGCTTCTTTAGGTAAAGTTAACAAGGTGAACTAGAACTGTATCAGCCTCAGCTTATTGTCTTGGAAAGTAAATTAAGAAACAATTCTCTGGCTGTAATATCTACCTGCCTCTGTAACATAGAGGACAAGTGCTTACATATGAACATTGTTTGCACAAACCAATTAATGTATGTAAACAAATAAAGAGATAATTTATTTTTAAGAAAATCACTAGCATAATAAAGTCAGAGCAGCCAACAATATAATTGTCCTTGATAGGTAATGACACAGGACTCACAATATCATGTAATTTTTTTAATTTTTTTTTTTTTAATACAGGAAGGAGAAAATTTGATTCCAAAGTTACTCCAAGGAACTGGAAAGATCAGGTTTTATATGGATGCATATTGTTAGATAAACAGTAACAGATATGCACTGTTTCTGAAATAGCTGAATGTTACATACATTCAGTAAGAAGATCTCAGGTTGGCTGATAACTGGGACACTAATTCATAGGCCAATATGTGAGGTAAGTATCAGGCTCAAATCAGACAAGGTTAGAACAGGCGAAAACAGAACAAAAAGGAATTTAAAGAAATGTCAAAAACAGATTTTACATATGACTTTCTTAATAAATGCCTTGACTGACATATTTTTCAGATTTGACTTCTCATCTACCCTTTCAATCTTTTACTAAAATATATTTAAGTGAAGTTTTTCTGGAAAAAGCATTGAACAAAATCAATTTAACAAAACCTGTCATTTACCAATAACACTCCAAAAAACCTGGAGGGAACAGCACATACTGTTATATTACTAAACATAAAAGTCAATGGTCCCAAAACCAGTGTAGCTTATGTAACATAAGGCATCTTCACAGTATGGCTCTCAAAAGAACCAATTCCTTAACCACAGTAACAAGTGTCTATAAAGTAAAATCTTTCTCAAATAATTTCAATATAGCCAGTGAGAAACAGACTAACCATGCAATGTTCAACAGAGAAGTAAACCTCTCACATACATCAATATGTCTTTGATCCTTCAATTGCCTATTAAAAATATTAGGCAACCGCACTTTGTTCCTGCAGGTTTTCCAGTAACAGTCTTGCTTGTTGGTGTCAATCTTAAGCATCAACAGTTTATTGAGTTTTTGTTGTGGGAAGGTTGCTCGTTTGGTTTTTAAAGCAAGGAAGTTAGTGACCTCATTAAGTCAGTAGTTTGTTCCATACCAGCTATTTACCTTTTTGGTACTTACATAAAGTACCAAACTGACTATAATATACTCCTTGGTTTCTTCCAACCATACAAACTCAACACAGACTTTACCCTCTAAATCTGCATAGTCTGCAGTATAGATATGACCCATGTAGTCATACAGGCCAGATGACTTGGTAGACAATTCCATGTGGACTGGAGCACTAAAACACCAGAAGGGCTTTCCAGTCTCATCCAAGAGAGTCAGATCCATCACAAAGCAGTCCTACAAACACAAGCAGAAGAGATTATTTCCCCATGTCATGGTGCAGAAAGTAGACCTGTCCCTGATTTTAGAAGAAAAATCAAGGGTTCACAGAGTTTTGTACAAAGGCTAAAACCTCAAAATAGAATTGATAGTGCTTCACTGACCTTTACTCAGAGGTTTCCTACAGAAATCAAAATTGCAACCTACAGACGTCAAATGCTGTGCTACACAAGGTACCACTGCCAAACCAAATCAGACATTATTTCCTGAACATTTTTAAGCCCTTAACATCTGTTTTTTTCAATTATTAGTTACTTTACCATCAAATAATGGTAGTCCCTTCAATACAAGAAAGCAATCTAAGTTTAAAGCCAGCTGCTAAACTTGTGTGAATGCAGCAATGTTTGCAAAGATACCCAGGGACCACCCAAGGCAGTGCACACACAACTACCCTTCCAATCCAGCTATATATAGTACTTCTTGAAAGGCTCACAGCTTCAGTTCCCAAAAAGGTAGTATTAATAATCTCGATGTAATTCTAGATTCTTGAAAGTATTTCTTTATACTAGAGTCCACAACTAGATGATTTTAAAATGTTAATGCCAATTCTTTGGTCTTTGCAAACTGATAGTTTCACATATCCCTTGGAAGCATAGGAGTTGTGTGTCATTGTTAGTATCAGCTGTTCCTTATTTTCAAGAGTTCTGAATCACTGAATGAATAAAATTATCTTAATTATGTTGTATCTGTGCTCCAAAATCATGAACAAATCAATCTCACATATTCCATGCCAAAAACATTCATTTGGAATACTTTATTTGTCTGTACACAGTTGTGCTTCTGTTGCTCTAACATTGCTTTCACTATTACTTTACTTCAATCAAACAACACAAGGGCAGATGGCACAAACATGAGGCAATATGATACACACAGCTTCCTTAAGCTTTTTACTGTAGACTATGCTGAAAATACAACATTCAAACCAAACCTAATGATGTTGTAATAAACTTATATGAGCTAAAGAATCACTGGAAACAAGAAAGAATTACTATTTTCTGGTCTGACAACTTGCATATAAAAGGCCAATTATGAAAAGTAAAGTGGATTGGTGTTGGGTGGTGGGATGGTGGGGTATTCCCATGCATTTCTGTCCTGGTTCTGGTCAGGATCAGGTTAATTTCAGCAGTAGCCAGGAGGGAGCATGGCTAAGACAGGGAGGCTGTGCTATACAACCTCACCTCATTTCCAGGGGCAAGGAAAGGGCTTTCTTCTCAGTCAGGGATTTGTGGCATGGGCAGGCTGTGAGTGTTTGCATGTGAATCACTCGCCCCTCGGACATTCTTGTTATTAATATTGTTGCTGCTACTCTCCATTTTCTTATCTCATTGCTGTTTCCAGTAAACTGCTCTTATCTCAACCTTGATCTTTACCTGTTGTGCCTCCAGTTCTCCCCTCCAGCCCAAAACAGGGCAGAGGAAGGGGAAAGCAAGCCAGCAGAGTGTGATTTGGAGCGGTTATAGTGAGAACACTAAATTGGAGAATAAAATTCCTAAACCATGACAATTTCCACCTATCTGTACTTCAGCAATTATTTTTTTTATTAAAAAAACACAGAAGTATCAAGAAATCTTTCGGGTTTTTTGGTTTTCCTTAGAATATTAAACGAAATTCAAATAAATTCAAAGCAGTGGAATCTCCTATTTCTGTGGCTGATGTTACTTGGCCTTCACATGTTTTAAGAATTTTAGAGACTTATGGTAAAAACCACACTGAATTCCACTCACAGCTGTATTTTAACATGTTTCATCTGTCACCATAAAATGAGAGGTTTAAAAAAAATTGTATTTTTTCCTAGAAACAAATATTCAATACTATTTGTGCTGTAAGCACATAGGAGAGAGACTAAAACTTAAAAACTAAAGATTAAAGCCATAGCTCTCCATTTCCTCTGACAGATAATCGCCTAAATTCTTATGTACTCCTCAGGATTATTTTCATGGAAAAAAAAAAAATAAGATTCTGCCAAGCAGTTGTTAATCCTATAGAATTGTAGAATTATTTGGGTGAGAAGGGACCTTTAGAAGTAATCTAATTCCAACTGCCCTGCCTCACTATGTTCAGCATGGAGAAAGACTTGTTTTTGCCCTTTTTTTTCCCTGATGTCCAATTAAAATTTACTCTCAGTTTAAAAACATTGTCCCTTGTTTGTCACTACATGTCTTGGTATAAAAGTCTCATCAAAACAGTATTCTATTCCACATTTATACAGGATTGGCAGAAACAACAGTTTTATTAATTTTGAGGTTCTTTTCAAAAGAAGTGCCAAAATTGAAATCAGGTGTTGAAGTAGATGATTTTTCAGTAGTACTTAAATTACATTCATCAGAATTTTCATGACTTCTGAAACATTCATGCTGATAAAACACAGTTAAAAATACGTGCCTTTACCACTATTGCAAAAGCTACACAACTACTCTGAAAGATTGTTTGAAATAATTCTTTTAGCAATTTTATGCAATAGAGTGTGTGAGCATTCCTCTAAAAAATAAAGAGTTCATCTAGCTGACTGATGTACGTGACTGCAGCTAGGTTCTGACTGTGTGGATGTGGACTGTAGTTTCTGCCTGTGTCCACTGGCATTTTAACATTGCCCAGCAGTTCCTAACTTTCACTGCATGTACAGCACAGAACTGCACAGTATTTCCCCAGAGGTTCAAGGCTTATTGCTCACAAAAAACACCCCAACTAACCAACAAACCAAACCAAACCAAAAAACACAAAACAAACAAACAAAAACCAACCAAAAAAAAACCCTCACAAAAAGTACGTCTGCAGTACATTTTTCTGTCCAGCATTTCCAAGCAGGGCTGGTCAGTCACAAAATCATTGCTGAGTGGAAAGCACTGGAGTAATTACACAAGCATAATGGGTTTATCATGCAATCCAGATTCTATGAGAGAAAGGAGAAAACTCTTTTCCTCAAAAAACACTTATTTTTTTTTAATATTGGAATAGAGTTTTTTTCCAGTTACAGACAACTTCTACAAACAAAAAAGGGGTTTAAAATTTAGCATATTTAGGATGCACAAACCTAATTCTGTTTTGAGGTAAGTATTCCCAGAAACAAAAAATATTTCTGACCTTTACATTGCCTTTAAATACATCTGTTTCCCAGCATATGCCAAGTGTCCCAATAATAGGCAAGTGCTTCCTATTGTCCTTTAAGTTTACAACTCTGAGCCTCAGGTATCCATTTTCAATGTCACCTGAAATATAAACAATATACAACATTACAGCAATATACATCAAATTCAGCCCAAGTACACTGTAAATGTTCTCTTCTTTCCATGTCTTCTTCCTCCCACTTACCAATAAGAAACCCTGGCATACACCAATAGCTAAATATCAAGCACATTATAGAGGAATTAAGTTGCAGTTCAGAGCTTTGATTCTGTGATCCACAGTAGAAACAGCAGCTAAAAAATTCTTTTGTATTTTTTAGTATAAAAATAGGAATGCCACCTAAAAAAACTTACACAAGGATACAAAGAGTAAATTTCACATTCAACGTTTCAATTTCATGTCACTAGTGCCTCCATCACTGCCCACTCCTCAGAAGTCTAACTCAACACTAACACACAAAATAAAATTATGAGATACCTCCTCCAACCTTTTTTTTTGCCAAGTTATTTAAATCTCTCAGTTCTGACTGGAAACTCAAATAACCCAATACAAAGGGTATACAGATAACTATTCCTCCTTAGAAAGGACATTGCATCATTTAAATTGACATGCAGTATAATTTGACTTGAATCAAGTTTTTAAATTATGGATTTTTTTTCATTTTTTAAATAGCTTTCCAAGGTTCCTGCCTTTTTTTTTTTTTTTGCCCAGTTACTATGATTTGTGATTTTTTATTACTACATATAACCATATTTCTTTGGTATCTCTTCCTCTCCTCTCAGAAGAGATTAACTTTTTTTTTTATGTTTTTTTTTTGCCTTCACTATCAGAGAAGAAAAGTTATCCAGGGAGTCTAACTATAACTTTGGGTACATCGTAGTGAACTTGATCTGACTACAAAGAAAAGTGGAAATAAAAACATCACATCACGACACAAGCAGATTTCTTGGTAGGACATCCCTTAAACAAGTTTCCTTGAACAAACAGATATTCTCTCAAACAGATACTCTCTCAAAAGAGGCTAGGCTGGTGGCTAGATACCTCAGTGCAAAAAAGTATCTAGCACTTGCAGGAGACAGATGGGAAGGGAGAGAAGGAATTCTCAGGAACATAACGCTTGTCAGGATCCAGAAGCAGGTCCTGGATGCTAAGGTACCAAGTGAAGGGGCTTGCAGAGGTTTAAGAAGCAAGTGACCGAGTGAAAAAAGAATTGTTTTGCCTGTGATTCTCCTTCTATCAAGCCCAAGTAGCAGCATGAGGCTACAGACAGAAGAAGCAACATCACAAAGGCTGGCTGTGAGCTAAATGGCTGAATCCAGCATGCAGTGGTGTTGGAGTCCAGAATGCAGAGAATATTCCTCTGCGTATTTTAAAGGATCAAAATCCTCTGAAAAATACTGCTTTTTACCTTTGTCCATGGAGAGGGCTTCCTAGGCTTTGGGATGAGAGAGAATTATCAGGAATGTAAATTAGATAGTAGTATAATATGTAAGATATCACAGGGTGAAAAATGTAGATTTTTGGGTTTGTTAGAATGGTAAGTAAATGAAGACAAGATGGAGGATCCCAGTGGTTTTTAGGCTTCTTCCTTCTTCATCTACTCCATATTCTGCAGTGTTGGTGGCACAGGGTGATTGGTTAGAATTTGCCACAGTGCAGTGTTATGTGAATAGAAGTTTAGTTGGTAATTTGTAGAAAAGTAGGAATAATGTACATTTTGGGTGATAATTGGGTACATTATCTTTAAGAGAGCCTTGAATCTGCATGTGTGTCCTTTGGTGTCCTTTCTCCTTCACGCTAGGCTGGTGTTAAGCCTGGTGCGCAGAAATTGCTGATAAGAATAAACAACCTGAAGAACAAAAACGTCAAGAGTCCAATGTATTTTTTTACCTAAACGAGAACTTAAAAGACTAGTCTCCCCAGTGAGGAGAGGGTTATGTGGGAGTAACAACTCCTACACAGTGGCAGCAAAACCTCTGCTTGGTAGTTGGAGGCAGTGATGGAGAAAGAAAGCCCACACTTTTAACACAGAGGCCAAAAACTTCTCTGAATTGGTACTGTAGAGCCAAGCAACTCCCAAGACACAGCTGGCCACAAACCAATGCTGGAAAGGCATCACTCACCAGCGAAGAGTCCAAAGAACAGTGACTCAGGGGAGGAAGCAGCCCAGCACATGACAGAGAACAGCAGCTGCAACACAGACACTGTCTCGAACAGGAGTGTGAATACAGTGAAACCAACATGACTGTGCCCAGGAAATATTTTGTAGGAAATAATTTGTATGGTTGAAAGAAAATGCAATCCTCCAGCCCATGATACCCACTGTCCTTGCCGTGAAATGCAAAAGACATCAGTGAGGAAAATATAAGCAGAATAATTTCCAGGATCCAGATCAAAGTAGAAAAGGGCCATTAAGTTGATACCTGTCTAAATGGTTCAGTTCCAAAATCTCAGTAAACCAAATTCAATGACAAAATTTCACTTAAGGTAAAAATATCTTATTTAAATAGTTTACTGACCAACCACTCAAAGTTCACATTTAAAGTTAAGCTTTTATACAAGAGACTTGAAAACATTGGTCAACAAGCATTTATTTCCAAAAGGACTGCTTGGTTATCCACAATTCCAATCTATTGTGGCTATTTCTCTTACTCATTCAAATCAAATGAAGTTTGAATGGAATAAAAACAGACTGAAAAAAGCATTCTGCTAATAAATTAATGAAGCCCAGGACATCACTACTATTGCATGACATTAATACACCATTGATACATAGATCAGCTGGCTAAGGTGTGTTGCAGTTACTTCTTAACTTTAGCCAGAATGGATAAAGGCAACAGATCAGGAATCTGAAGGCAAATTATTCATGGATTGGTTAATACAGTCTCTTTATGTATATATATGTACTTTTTTTAATATAAAAGCTCCATTGCAGTCCTCATATTCAGGAGGAAGGAAAAGTCTGCCTAGAAACAAGCAAGAAACTGAAGACCAGGTACTGAAATCTTCCCTTCCTCACCCCAGTCAGATGAGAAAATGAAATTAAAGGGACAAACAGACTATGTTAAATGTACAAAGAGAAACACAGAGGAAGAAAATTGGACAGGGCTTTCTTCAGCCTGATCCAGACTTTGTTTCGGTGTCCCCTTATATCATCTTAAGTCTTTGGTTTCTGCAAGACACGTATACCAGCAAAGCAGCAGAGTAAGTTATAGGGAACAAATATTTCCAAATAAAGGTGATACCAACAAAGAGAACATATATCATGTAGACAAACCTCAGGGGAAAGAAACAAATAGACCAATAGTTCCAAAGCACTTACTTTAACTAAAAGCTAAGAAAGTCTGTTTTGCTAACCAAGCCTTTGTTTTAAGTTGTCATTTGATCAGTATTTTCAGAGGAAAAGCTGTGCTTAACCCTAACTCTGGTGCCAACAACCAGCCTTACCACATTGAAATGGTTATTTAAACTTGCAAATCGATCTTTAAGGTCAAGCAAAACATTTCAAAATGCCAGATATTAAATTTTACAAACAAATCTTAAAAGCTCTCTAAATAGACGAAAATCAATCCTTATATTTTGCAAACACAACACATTGGTTTACATCAACAAGAAATGACATTGAAAAGTGAAAGCTTAAACTACCATGTGGCTACCAAGCTGTGCTTAAAAAGTTGAAAACCTAGGTAAATACATTTCACAAATATTTATTAAGAAGCTGGATTCATGGCTTTTGGGAGTCCTATGAAAAGCCTGTCATAACTTCCTGAAAACAAGGAAAGTTTTCTAAATATATTCAATTCAGTTACAAAGCATTTAACATATTCACCCTACAGTATCTGTCAATGAGACCATATTACCAATTCTGTTTACATGAAAGGGAGCATAAAATAAAATGTTAAAATTTCAACCAAAACAGTGGCAAAACACCTAGTTACTGCAATGCAAGTATAGTAACAGAAAAAAAGATATGAAGCCATACACACTCCATCTGCATGGTTCAATGAAATGTGACATAACTTTTTTTAATTTAGTATTAAAAATTCTGCAAAAGTAATTGAAAATAGAGTAGCAAATGAAGCACAATATTAATAGACACTAACAAAAAGCAGACAAAAATTAATTTAAAACAAATAACTCAGTTATTCTGCAAAATACAAATGGGCATTCTCTGGTAACCTAGGAATGCCTAGAGCTTCTTAATGAAAGCCAATGAATAAGTAAAACAACAGTATAATAGCTGACAGTTGATCTGTGCCTCAAGTTGTGGAAACTGTCATAGGCATGTCACATCTATAATTTAAAATAAAACTGGACTGGGTAGAGAATTTTCAGAAATAGCAAGACTTCTCAGTATGGTGCAGACTTCCATGCTTCAGAGTCCTCCCAGAGGATGGGAAAAAGAGTATTATCAGAATGGAGCCTAAAAACAAAACAAACCATCAAACACAACCAGTTTGGACAAACCTGGCCACGTTCAGCAACACCATGTTCACCAGAATGAGAAAAATGAACAACAAATCACAATGAAAAATATGATAGCAGACAGCCATATGCTGCTTCATTACACCATTTATGGAGGAAGTAAAGCATTTTCCAAAAGGAATTATTGTGCAAGCACATGGAAGGGACTAGATGACAAACGAGCTTATTGTCTGCAGGAACCATGGCTTGAGCTGTCTGATGTCCTGTGAGACCAGAATCTGATAGTTGTCACACTGCTGAAGGTGACAAAACCAAAGCAATTCAGAAACACTTGTGAGCATAGAACAGATTCTGTAACTTGCAAAGTGAGACGGCATCACAACCGTAGCTCATGGACATTTGCTTCAATTTGCATGAACATCAGCTTAATCTTTTGTGGAAGTAGCTTTCAAGAAGCAAGAAAGTGATACCAAAAAAGGAAGTGTGCCACTTAATACTTTTTGTTGTGCAACCACATTGCTAGGGGCATAACATTTTTATTTTAGAAAACAAAATGTGATATTCATCTAAACAAGAAAAAACAACACAAACCAATCCTGTGCCAAATTTTGAGAAGATTTTTTTTTTGAGAACATAAAGAGGACTCTTGTACTGCCCAACACTTCAGGAAAGATTTCTTGCTACACGCATAGACTTTCACTGAAGTTTTTGCCTTAGAAGTGTTCCTTTAATTCAAATCTGGTGCTTTTCTGGAATCTGAAAACGCATATATTTCAGGTTCAAGGACTACAACACTCCACACTACACAAGGCTGCAGTTTTAATGACAGTTCTTGGAATTACCAAACACAAATGAGAAAAACCAAACCAAATCACGGGGAAATTCTGTAGCCCTGTCAAAATACTCACGCCTGACAACAGCGCCCTCTACTGACAGAAAAACAATATGTTCTGAAATCCTCACAGCCCAGGAGTGCCGGTATCAAAAAAAAAATCTGGGGAGCAATCAGTAATTTACAGTACTTAATTATACATTAAATTAATGACAGTGTTTAATTTTAATACTTTAATCTGCCTCTGCTTACAAAAGGACAGCTGTGTAGCTGTAGGACCTTATGCTGAATTTAGGCCAAAAGTGAGATCACCCATATATTTTTCAAAACCCCAGTACAACTATGAATTTGGGCTGGATGAGAACAACAGGGGTGGTCAATCAGGTCTCATGGAAAGAAGTGCTGAGAACAGAATGAAGCAGCAGTTAAAAACAATGGCTGAAGTTGTTTACCACACAATGAAAGGATGTCAGAACAGGCAACCTTAAGCTCACCGAAAAAAAAAACTATGTATCTTAAAGTTCACAGTAACTTCTACAAATTTATCCATATATTTAATCTGTCTGCGCACCCGCAGTATACTCGAGAATTCTACTGAGACAAGCTTCCAAAATGCATGAGGACAAACTGCCTCTCCTTTATAAAAAAAAAAAAAATGAAAGAAACATCAGCCTGTCCTAAGAGCTGTGCCACTGCATTACTAACGCAGCACAGAACTAAAAGACCCTGAAAATCCGCAGAATTTGTGTCCCAGGCCTGACACTGTGTCAATGTAACAGCAGGCCGACTTCTGACAGAGCAGGCTCAGGATGCCACACAAAGCACCATGCAGATATAAAGAAACCACATCACAAACAGAAAGATAGCTTAGTCTTAAAATTCCACTTCGGTTTCAGCTCTTAAAACAGAGAAACTGGATACAAGAAGGAAAGATGTTAACAGCAGGGATAATTTTTAAAAACAGATATTATTGTTCTGTCAACTTTACGTTTTCTGCAGAAGAGGCACTTGAATGATCCACACAGGTACATGCAGCTTCTGCCATGCAGATCTAGATGCAGGCTGTAGTCATGCAGTCCATATTCTGAGTCAATATCATCCAGTAAAGGTTTATTAGGCGGAGGAGTATATTGACTTAAAAAAAAAAAAAAATTAGCTAGGAGGGGTGACTTAATAGAGATATAACACATAGCCCTACACTGAGACTCATCTTAAGACAGTTGCAAAATCAAACATCTCTAGTTCATCATGCTTCCTTTAAGCTAATACGGTGTCTAATACTGCTAATCAGCTGTTCAGCCTAGCCAAAGACAGAAAATACAGCAGTCAACTTCAAAAGGTACGTCTGTTACACTTCAAAACATAGACTTGTCTACAAAAAAGAAAAAGCATCAGCTTAATGACAAATCTAAAAGCCCACTAGCTCTAGAGACTCCTCTGAAATAGCAAATATTGAAATAATTTTGTCTGTACCTAACTAAATAACTATTGCACACAAGTGACCTAAAAAGACCCCATGCCAGAGGCAACTGAGCAACTTTTACAAAGGATCCAATTTGGTACTAAGTGAGACAGTGTTAAATCTTAAAATGGTTCTTCTCACACAGAATGTAAGTTATACTGGGCATTTAACACTACTGGTAGATGCAACAGTATCTGACCAGAAAGCTGAGTGGGAAATAAACTCCCCAAATACTATTCTAAAGCTTAAAAAAAATCATATTTTTAAACAGTTTACAATGTATACAAGGTATTGTATTATATTATACACTGCAATATATACATATACAAACACTTCACAGGAAACCCAGTTATTTTCTCAATAGGACTAAAAGATAAAAGCAGGCACCTCACCAGTTTACCAGTTTTTCCCCCACTCTTACACAGCCAAAGATTACTTCCCTACTTCCTGAAATCTCTCTTTTCTTTCTGTTTTAGATAGAAAGAGGAAATAAAAAGACTGCTTGTGAAAAGGGAGAAAGTATGTGCAGTGTATTTCTAACTTTCTCAATACAGCAAGTACTAGCACACTTGTATAACTAAATTACCTCCTTAATAGCACAACAATAGCAATATTTTAGTATGAAAATGCTTCTATAGTTCTGTATTTAATTACTGTAACTGTTTTTTATATTCAACAGGAATAGTTAATTACTGCCTAAATATAAACCTCTTACCAGCAGCCAATTTTAACTGTAAAACTCAAAGATTTATTCAAAAGGTTATCTTGATTACCCACAAAGGAAAACCAAACTTACACAGTAGCAGAACCCAAAATGCTTCTCTCAAGAAGTTGATTATAATGAAGATTCGCCATAACAAAAGCAATTTCATTTTTCTCCTGAAAAGTTAATTAAAGTAGATGTATTTTCATCTGCAAATTCTTTTTTTCACAAGGTCTTTCTGAGCATTAAAATTCATAGATAAATGCTGCTGCTTATTACTCTGCCAATTACTGTAAGAATGTTAGTAATGGCTTGCTTTAAAACTTGGACTCCTAAAATTCTTTATTGTCTTTTCACAAGAGTACCGAATATATAAAAGATTACAGCATTTCTGTATTATGGGGAAAGAGAGGGAAACTAGCAAAGCAAAGAAATCCAAGAATTGTAGTTCCTTAGCTCCTACTTACCACTTCAAAAAGATACCTAAACAGAATCAAACAGCACTTATTCCCAGCTACTGAAGCATGAAGTTTATTTTCATGTGTAAGGAACTACTTCCAAAGAGGGCTAACATCAGTGAGGAACACATAATTATTCAATAGAAATTGTGAATTTCAAAGTTAAAATCATGTCTTCACCAGACTATTTACTCCCGGGAAAACACTAAAAAAATAACCTTCTATAGATTCCTATGCAGTCAGAGAAAATATCAATGTGAAAACTAAATAAAGACAGAGGTATGTATTTACTTCAAGAACACAGAACATTAGGATATCAGTTCTTTTTTCTTTAAATGCATTTTTAAAATCCTACATTTACAAACACATAAGTCAATAGGAAAATTATTCACTGCCAGAAGTCTATTACTCTCCTGACTGTGGGCAACTACTGTTTTCATATCTCTGGGTTACCAGAAAATGACATGCTCTATTCAAACTTTCGGCTTTTTAACTACTCCTATATTTTCATAGTGCAAAATTATAGCTATAAAGGATTTAACTAGGGAGATCTATCCATCATATAATTTCTCAGTCTTTCTCTATCCAAATACCAAGAGGCCCACGTAACCTGCCCTTGGTTTCTGTTACGCAGCTACGTGCAAAAAAACAAGATGTGTGGCATTTACAATTATTACACCCACTGACACTTTAACTACCTCATATTATTCTGCCTACACAGAGAATAAGAACTGCTGTTCAGAAAAGCAAGCAGAGAAAATACACTAGAGTGAGGCACTCGATTCTTAACAATTATGTGGAACTTGGTTATGATTGAACCATTTCCAGGTGCTGAAAGAGTTCTCTTTCCAAGCATGGATGGGGCCAGTGGATAAGCAAGACCACAGAGAACAATACAGGGACACCAGCGTACAAAACTTCTGAAGACACTAGCAAAATAGCAGTTCATTTAGCAGAGCTTTTCACAAACTGAAACAACCTGCAAGAGGTTTATGCTGGTCAGGCAGTCTCAAGTTTTCTAGGACATGGACTTGCACTGTTACCTTTAAGTAAGAGTGAAAGAAATAGTCCTGTGATTTTAAACATTGTCTCTGGTGACTGTGCACATTTGAGGCAGCATGTTTGCAGCTGGAAATTAGACACAACTTTGAGGAACTGCTCACAGCCTCCCTAAGGAAAGTTCCCTGCCAGTGCCAAATAACCTAAGTCTACGTCAACAGCAGGGGAAGAAAGGGGAAGAAAAAAGGGCTGCCACCTCTGAATTCAGATCAAGAGCAGAACACCTGAGACAGGCTTCCACAGCACCCAGCCGTCCATAGCTACAGGCAGACACAGAGGTCCCAGGGCATTCCGTGCAAAGATGCAGATTCCTTTTGTGTAGAAGTCTACTTCAGAGGTTCTGCACTGCCCTCTAAAGACATTCATCTCTACACCCACCCTACAGAGGTTAACTGCTTACCTTAGACTCTTAATAGCAAGAATTTAATACCCCCTAAAGGGCATGATTTACAGAATTCCTACTGCTGGAACAGGATACAGCTGGTGATGAAGATTAAAGCTAAGTTGCTATGTGGGAACTCATCACTTTGAGTGACTTGGACAGGTAGTGGCATGAATCAGAAGAAGCAGCACTTTTCAAACCATTCTATTGAAAATTACTCCAGGATATCAAACTTGGGCAGGTGAAGAGTGCAAAATAAGTAAAATTGAATACAGGATCTAATAGATAACAATACATAAGTAAACTTTTAATTAGAAGTGGATTTTTTTTTTAAGTATACATACTCCTGCGACAGCTCTTTAGGATACAATAAATCATCCACTTACTGTCCTTACATGTGTTTTGCAGTTACTAGTTTAGACAAGATCTTTCAAAATCCAAAGGGGGAAAAAGAAGGGAGATTAAAAAAAAAAAAAAAAAAGCCCTCCCCAAACCCAAACTACAAGCCAAAAAAAAGAAAATATCTTCCTTTAAATCATAATAAAATACTGAAACAAAATGTTAGCTTACCTTCCAAATTCCTACTAACAGTCCAGGACTCAGACTGAAGAGCTGAACAAGCTTATCAGCACCAATTGCTACACTATTTTCAGTCAGGTTAGCAACATGGTATTCAGCAATCAAGGAAAATCGACGAGGTCTTGGAAAAAAACATACAGAATGGAGCAAAAAGGCTGTAAAAGTTCAGCCTAATTTGATTTTTTACCTCTGAAGTCTGACCAGCAGCACATGATGAAATGGTTTTGAAAGCATTTTGCATGCAGAGTCGCAAACTACACATTTGAACAACTACAGTGTTCAAATCCCAACCCCTATCAAGGTAAGAAACAAAAAACACTGTATGATCTAAAACACTATAAAAAATGCAAGAACTTACATGCTTGCCCAATTTTTCAAAATACAGAATTACAATTTTGTTTTTATACTTTAATGATATTAGATGGAATCACTAAACATTTATCACTGTGAAGCAAAATTCAAAGGAAAGGATCAAACTGTACATATAATAAATTAAAAGTCTGTGTTACAGGAAGCTTTCCTTTTTTACAGTTTTTTTCCTATATTTTACCTATAATTAAGGTCATTTATCTCCAAAACACTCTTATCACTCTTAAATATAAGTTCATGGACACTCTTATTAACTAATGACACATTAAAAAGAAGAGCAGAAAGAATGAAGAAATCAGAATGAAGAAAAAAGTCTGTCTAAAATCCTTTTCAGACTTAGGCTCTTACCATATTCAAAACAGTTCCTAGATTTCCACATACCATCACCTACAACTATACACTCAACACTGCCTGAGATGGGCCATCAACCTCACTGGACAACCTGTTCCAGTGTCGTACCATCCCTACAGTAAATAATGTCTTCCTAATTAACATCAGCCCTTTCCATCTTTCAGTCAATCAGGCCTATCCCTGCACTACTGCCTTATAGTCTTAACAGTGGTGAAACCACTGTCTTCATCTATAGTCGCAACTTCTAAAAACTTGCAACTCTGTGAAATAAATACATCAACTTCCTGCAAGCTTTTTTTTTTCCTACATATGAATCATCATCTTGGTAAAACAACTACATTTCCCACATAATTTGACTGTAAGACTTGTTTAGCTGACTTAATATAAAAGGTTTCTCTTGATTTATTTCTTTTTTAAGTAAATACTTTGCTTCTGTTTGAGGAACCATGTGTTTTGTCAGTGACCAATTCTCTCTTTTCAGAGCCCTATGGCTAGGGGCTTTGTGTAAGAAGCACATAGCTGACACTGCACCTGCTGTACACACAGGCCCAGATATGTGCTAAACTCCTTGACAGCAACCAAATACCTTAAATAGACACTTTTCATTTAAATATATTTTTAGAATATAAGGACAAAAACCAATGTAAACATTTAAGTTAAAAAACAAGGGACATGCTACGGACTGTGTGAGTTTATATGCACGCACTGAAGATTGCACACATAGTTAAACACCAAGTTCCCTAAATTCACATACACACCTACCAACAGAACATAAATTTTAACAACACAGATTACCTGACTGTAGCTACATAAATACTGATGAACTTTTCAAAGCTAAATTTCTCACAATAAATTCTCCTGGATTTACATTTTTCCTTCATGCTCATTTATGTCTCTGCCTTAGATTCAGCTTTCCAAGTCAGGACCTATCAGTCTGCATATCACATGCCAACAGCTACACTAACCTATGAACTAAAGTCATAGCTTGCTGGATTATACTATTTCTTGTTAAAAAGCTCTACCAAAGAAGAGAAGAACATAGAAAGAAATATTGCAGGGAGGATTTCTAATGAAGAGTTAAGTTATTGAGTCAAAGAAATGTCAGATAGGTCCTACAGACACATTATCAACCAGCTGCACCCAAAAATCCTATCTTAAAACTCACCCCTTCTTGTTGGGATGTCTGCTTTGGTCAGGAAGCAATGGTGTAACTCCAAACAGTTTTAGGGTTGACAGAATGTCTAAGCATGGCCAGTCTGTACCATACCAAAGTACGGTAACAGATGTGTCCTTAAACGATAGGTTTGGCTTCTCGACTACATGTTCTTTTCCATTTTTGTCCTTTAGAACAATTATCCAACTCAAGCCAGAGACTCTGTTATTTAGAAATTGAGAGGGGAGAGGGGTGTTTCAAAACAAATTCCCAAAGTGATAAAACTTTCAACAGAATTTTTAAATTTCTACTAACTGCTACTTATGTTCCTCAGTTTCAGTCACTTGTAGATTATCACTTATCTTCCCATTATGATATACATTTTATAGCTCTAATTCTACACCCCCCCCCAGCCATTAATATTTTGTACATTGTCCTCAAGTAAATCTTTGTGACAAGGCATTGCTTACTTCATAGCTTCTTTGTTTTTACATGGAAGGCCTGTGTAAGGATCTAGGAGTTTAACGAGCCGCATTACTCTAGTTTTGAAGGCAGATGTTTGTTTGGAGATGTATTCCTTCTTCCAGTATCCAGGCTGTTTATCATGCACAGCAGCACAGCCCAAAGAAACAGTTTCTGTTTGCTTAGACTTCATTTTCCAAACTGTCCATTTTGGGTGCAAAGAACTGGAACAGAGTTTCAGCCAAATTCCACTGAAAATAAAAATGGAATAAAGAGGAATAAATTTCAAGAATAGTCACTTCATTTTTTATATGCACATCTCAGCTATCACTGAGCATAGTGTAAGCACAAAAACAGTCTTGTCTTCCCAAAAATATGGGATGAAGCTCTGTGACAGTATAGTCAAAGTCAGCAAAGTAAGTGAAAACTGATAAAGGTTAAGCAGAAAATTTTGAAAATTCCACTCTAAAACAATGATGCGTCCTCCTGCCATGGGTTGCAGACACCTCCTCATAGAAAATCAGCTAGTGGAAAAAGTGGTTTAATACCTCATATGCAACCAAGATAATCTGCACACTTCAGGTTTCTCAGATCCAGCTGAAAGTGGGGTGGAGGAGGACAATTAGAATCACCTTTGCTTGGTGGTACCAATGTCATATCAATCCCTTCTGCACTTTCTTTGGAAAAGCCCGGACAAGACATGACTTTCTGAAGTCAAAGACATGTGACTGTAATGATGGGTTCATCTCTTTCATGCCAGGACAACTATGAGGTCACATTTCAGCCCCCCATATCCCAGTATATATAGGACAGTTCACAGAATATTGAGTACAGGAACCTGTAAGAATTCAAACAATAATCTGTGAATACAGGTTGCCAATAAGTTTTCTAATTTTGAAGCACTAGACACACAGTGTACATAACTGCACTAAAGAAAATTAATAGCAAGGGCAGAAATTATTAAGAGACATATTCTACCATTTATCAGCAGGATTACCTTCACCAGTTCTCACTTATCCTCAGGCAAACTTACACTAGTGTGTATTGTATGGCATCTTCCCCTCTCCTTAAAAGCATCCAAGGACTAGATCCAGCCCACATTGCTTCCTACCTATCAAAACTATTCTCTACTCATCAGCTGCTGAGAGCCAGGCTCTGGTTATTGATGCAAACATACTCAGGAATCTGGCAAAAACCTTCCAGCCTGTTGCTCTGCAGATATAGACAGAATTCTCCATTGCCATTTTTTGAGATAAAAGTGTCTTAAACACAGAGACCAATAAGCTACCATGACTGGTAAAGGTGAGTTCACAGTCAAACATGAGTTTTCAACCTTCCTTTCACCAAAAGCAGGGTGGAAAGGATAACATAAAGAACAATCCCATAAGTGAAACAAAAGTTTTAAGATACTTCTGTTTTAAGACCATAAAAGGCAGCCAAGTTACCAGATAGTATAAAATATTTCTGATGGAAGGGGGAAATTCTTTTTTAACTCCAAAGCAGTTTAGAATTGTCCAGTGATGAAAAAAAGGAGATGTCCTTAACATAACATCACCAGGGGAATTTGTGCTGTGTATCATCTAATTGGTCTTCACCAGCCTAAAAAGTCCAGTAAAATAACCTTCTATAAAACTCTCCTGTGAACTAGAAACTCCTTCCCAAGAGAGACATGCTTTGATGGAGAGAGATATTCAGAATCTTACTGTATGATGCTGAAAAGACAGGGCTTAGTAGTAGGTATTTTCTCCAATTTGAAGCTGCAGACTCAGGCAATTTAGTTGACTGAACATAGACTAATGACAAATAGCTACCATCCTCATCCTCGCTCTTAGTAACATTGCTTCCTTCTTTCCCAAAATAGTGTCGTGCAAGCAAAGAAATTAGTTCAAGGAACTCAAAAACTCAGCTAGGGTAGGGAAACAGAGAAGAAGATGGAGTATTTGGAATCACAAGTATTTAGGAAGGCATCACTGCCACTTCATCCTCAACTTCTGAAGACTTCAGGGCAGATAAATCAAAAAGGCATCCAACAGGGAAGCACAAGTTTGCCTCTTTCACAGCAGAATACATGCCCTAATTGCCTCAAATTGTTAATACTCATCTCAAGGCCTCTTACTGGACATTATTACAACAACCCAAACGAACATTTTAGTTCTAACTCAAATGCCAGAATCAGACATATCATCATCAGTCACCACTTGACCACAATGGCAAAAGACTTTAGCCTGTGCTCTCACATCCTCTCACACGAGCACGTTCTGCTGGTGATCAGAATCCTCAGGCTTTTGCAGGCAGACCATACCTGTGAACTTCCCACAGTGCATGACAGGAAGGCTGCAATACCCCATGCTGGGGCAAGGAGGGTGCAGAAAGGGAAAATCATGAACATTTCCTTGTCTTCAACAGTCATATTGGAGACATCAGTGCCAAGAAGTGTTCAAGCACACACATAATATGAACAGCCCAAAGACAAATCACTGCATTAGGCAGCAGAGACATATCACAATGAAAGACTGATGGTCCTGTTGCATCAAGGACAGCACCCTGTACACCCAGGACAGCAGAAGTATCTTAAAAAAGATACTCAGTCTAAAAACCAAGGTCAGATGCGTAATATAAATATGCAAGGACTTTAATTAAAAAGTCTGTTCATTCACTGCAAGATTCAGGGTCTTGAGAAGGTCCATGAAAATCCCTCAGGAAGAAATGGTCCCACTGAACCAGTCAGGCCCCTAGATAAGGGAAAGTAACTCTTCCCAAAGTTCTATTTGTGCACATACACTAATCTCTGTTGAGACTGAAAATGGAAACAGACATCGTTGAGATGGAGACAGAGGAATCATCTTCCCCAGGACAGTCATAGTGATTTTATCCTGTCTTACCACCCTGAAGAGGAAAACACATACCAAGATTAGTAATTTGTGACAACTATGCAATTTCTATCCACCCTTACCTGCTGACAGCCTCAAAACCTAAATTTGGATTACAGATCTTCCCTTTAAATTCAACATTTCTAAAGGTATCAATGTCAAGGTAAACCAATTAATTCACTGTACAAGTTTTAGAAAATAAGGGAGAAATAGATTCATACCAAGTACAGCAACTTCCTACAGAGGAAGACACTTTCTCATTCGAACAACACTAATGCAGTGGAATCCTAGAAAGAAAAGGATGCCCAGATCCTAGTTATCACACACCAGCCCAGGGTCTCTCCTCTTTACCCTTTCATAAAATTATCACAATATTGGTACGAGCAATTTATGAACTCTGTATAAGCAATCTTTATAAAAAAATTTGTTGTTATTTATCTTTGTCTCTTTTCTTCTTATTTAGAAATCACCAAAACTTGACAGAGCAAGAGATAAAAAACCACTAGTGGATCATTTGGTTGAATCCCTCTGCAAAAACCTGATGAAAGAATTAAGTATGACTTCAGAATTGTGAAAGCTATGACAATTCCATAAAGCTACTGGTGACACACCATTAAGGATCACCTGAAAAGTTTGTGCAGGCCCACATGAATAAAAATAAATACATGCAAGTTTTAAAACAAAAAAGGACTAACAGCAACATTTCAAAGCACTGGATTTAGTTTTTGCCTCATAACTCCCATTAAACAACAGGCCCTGCACAGCTAGAATTCCATGCAACACGTACTGTGGTCTATGCAGGGCAATTTCAGCACAGTAACTGCCCAGAGGTGCATGCATCAGTGCCCTGGCATCACAGAAACTAAATTAGAAAGACTCATAATTCAGGTAAACACAACTATGTCACAACTGAGACTTTCCCTCTTCCTTACTTGTCATTGGCCAGCTCATAGAAGCGCTTATTCACACAACCAACAGACAGTAGGGACACAGCATCCAAATAGGAAAATATCTTCAGCAGCATTTCTGACGGCATTCTAGAAAAGAAGAGAAAGATGAAGAGTGTTAGTCTTGCCTGCAAACTCCAGAAATGACAATGGCAGAGAATTTTAATTTCAAACTAGACAAAAACAGGAGAGGTGGAAACCAACAAGTTGTGAACAGATAAATCAAAAATCACATTAAGAGGAATCAAAAATCACCTTAAGAGTTAAACTGTGGATCTTGAGTTCTAATTTCATTCTCTGGTGTGTGGCATTTGCCTAAAAGAATTCATTACAACTTATTCAAGTGGCACAGCACAATTACATGAGAAGTTATGGGTTTGCATTTTCATTAAACTTTGTTAACTTGTAACTATCTTAGTCATGAAACTACCCATTTAGCTTCAGTTGCTTACTGCTCATACTGTGATTTCAACATTTATTCCATAACCTCCAGCATTTGCAAAACTGCAGATTTATTCACCCTCCCTCTTCACTGCAGTGTCAGGTCTCAGGATGCATCAGGACAGAAATATCCTAGTCTATCAGCAAGATCATGCCCTACCTCATCATAATCTTCAAACTGTACATGCTCAGGAGTCTTGTGCAATTTTCATTTATGTCAACATAACATGTGAATTTCAAAGTAAGAAATCCAAGTGATATCCTGAAAACATCGATGTCTCTGTGCATCTGGAAGGCTGCCTGAAATGCAGGTGCCAGTCTAAGCATGACAAGCAGAACATACCCTGGAGATGAGCCAACATAATTTTTGCATTAACAAACAGGAACCTTATACCATTCAAGCAGTACCTCATAACTGCACAGAGTTTAAAATACATGCATTTTATACTCTAATTTTCTTGAGCATTGAGTATGGTCACATTAAAATCACTGCTGAAAATAAAAAAATGCTGTGAAAGTCAACACCCCAGCTGTGCCTCTCATCCTTTTACTACTGTGTTGTTTGCAACACCTGTTGATTTATAACACTATTTCAGAAGCAGAGAGCTTTAAAGGGTAGCATGATAATGCCAATATCTCAATGTTTGTATTAAACTCAGAATCTTAGTTGCATTGACATAGAAGCAACATGCCAAAATTTGCACTGTTATCATATGAAATAACTCATACACGGTAAGCCCAACGCAGTTAGTGCACTCATTCCAGAGATAATTTAGAAGTGATACCTTAAAAAGTTGCAAATTAGCTAAAATAATATGCTTGATCCAGAATGTTCAACAGCAGTTTTTACGACCATATTCTTTCTCCTTTGAGGGAAGCTGAAAGGATTTTTTTTCTCTCACCATTATACCAGTCTGACAGCAAAGAGGTACTGAACTGGCCATCCAATGCAAAACAGAGAAATTACTACACAGGATGCTATCAAATGTATAAAACAAGGAAAACTAATTACATTTTCAGGTAACATATTCTCAGATTTTTTTCTTAAAAAATGTAACTCATATTCAAAAAGAAAACAATTCACAATTATATTGAAAGTGCCCTTTCACTGTCAAACAGGAAGAGAAACATTTACCTTGCAGTAAACACACAGCAGCCACTTATTCCTTTCCCCTCATCCCAACCCACCATTCTCAGCCTCTCTATACACTAAGATACACTTGATGACAACCAATAACAAGAGAAACATATGAAGTTTAATTCAGAACTAGCTTTCATTGAAGTAATAATATAACAATTTTTATTCTCAGGGAACAACACTGCCCATGACTTGAAAAGGATTTGCTGAAGGCTTCACGTGGCTTGGAAAATCTACATATTCCTTATGAACTTAAAAAAGAAGACAAAGGAGAACCAGCCCAGAAAACATCAGAAGGTGAACACAAAACCCCAAAGTAGGCCAGAAAAGCAAATTTTTTCAACTCAGAATATCTGACATAAAAATCTCCAAGAGATGAATATAATTACTGCAAGCTGTCAAAAGACAGCTTACAGGAGGACTTCCACTTTTACTCCTAACATAAAGACACACTTACCTCTCAATGCACACATTTGGTTTCAGTTTCATGGGAGGTGTCAAATACAGACTTTTAATTCCAGCACTTACAGTTTCAGAACATTCCCCAGGTCTGGCAGCAAAGGTCCTTAACCTACTTGGTAAGAAGGAAAAGCTGTTAAGAGTCACATATTCACAAAATGAAGTAATACACATATTGTGCACACCTGGACACAACATTTCAACCAAGGCAGGATGCAGGGAATACATCACATAGCAATCTTTGTGATTTGAACAATTACACCCAAGTTGAAATACCTGGCATCAGGAAGATTCAGATTTAAACTCACAGCTGTCAATCCTGTGACTGATCTCTCACAGTAGACAAAGAGAATAGTGCTGCTCCCCCAAATCAGTTTGAATCCAGTAGAGATCTATTACCCTTAGACAGCTGCACCACTGTGGTCACCACAACCAAGCTCCACTGAGGCCCCTGCAGCAAGTCAAACTCACTGATCAATCTTCTGTTTCACAACATTATTCCAGAGACATTTTTGAGCCACCCAACTTTGCTAAGCTATTAAAAGATAACAGATAAAAACAATACCTTGAAACTTCCTCAGAAATTGTTGAGGTTCAAAAAGAATTTGTATACTTTCAAGCATAAACAGCAAGAAAAGAGATTCAATCCATGAAACAGAGAGCAGCTAACAAGCTCCAATGGATGTCCAGGTGTTAGAAAAATTACTTGTAGGTAGAATTGCTTTGTTAAGATTTAGGGCTTGACATGCTTCAATGATTTCAGACCCAGGGAGAGGTTAACAAAGCTTGGGAAGAAGGATGTCCACTGATAGTGGACACAAAGAACGCAGAATTTACAGGCCACAAGGATATGTAGAGCAACTCCCAAGATAAGGAAGAAATTATTAAAGCCAACTCAGCAATTGTGCTGAAATCAGTTCCAGCTTCCAGCAGTGTGAGATTGCCATCACTGACCCAAAAAACTCCTGACACAAAAACCAGAAAGACTGAGCATGCAAGCTAATTAGCATGAGAAGTAAGAGAAGCATTAACCAATAGAAGATAGAAAACTCATTAAAATTATGTAACTTGTAGCCAATTATAACTAATTCCTTCCTCTGATAAAATGTATAAAATAGTAAAAAGTTTTGATAGTTGGGGTGCTGGCTTTGTGGATTTGCCACCCAGCCCCCCCTTCTGTGCAGAACTCTAAATATATCAAATACCTCAACTCTGTGTCTGGATTGGCCTCTTGCGCCCCACGGTGAAAGAACCTATTTTGGCAACATTTCCACGTCACAATTTGGATAAAATAAAGGAACTTTGCATATTTCTAACACAAATTCGCAAGTTTTCTGATAGGAAGGACTGTGTAAGCTGTAATTGCAAACAAATNCTTCTGTGCAGAACTCTAAATATATCAAATACCTCAACTCTGTGTCTGGATTGGCCTCTTGCGCCCCACGGTGAAAGAACCTATTTTGGCAACATTTCCACGTCACAATTTGGATAAAATAAAGGAACTTTGCATATTTCTAACACAAATTCGCAAGTTTTCTGATAGGAAGGACTGTGTAAGCTGTAATTGCAAACAAATACCATCATTAATTCACAGACAAAAATGGAGAGAGTTCCAGTCTTAAAACAAATCTTTACACTTCACACTCACTGATGCCACCGAGCAGACAGAGCTAAGTATTCACTGCATTGATGTTTTAAATTGTCAGCAGATTTCCCATACCTGGTCAAACCAGCTCTGGGTTTCTAGGCAACCAATCCATATGGGGGGAAAATACCTGATTTTGAACTATATGGGTACTATACAAATTTAATGCCTACTGCTCTTGATTTAAGATTGATTTATGCTCAAAGAAATGTAAAATTAAAAGAAATTAACAACTCTGGTCTATATTGTCAACTGTGCTATGTAGTAAATAAACAAAAAAAAAAGAAAAAATAAACAAAAAAAAGAAAAAAAAACCAAGACACTTTACTGAGAATTGTTATAAGCTTAACAAAAAGACATGCACATTTCAGCTTGGGTGCCAACCAGTAAAAGATCAACTAAATTAACCACTACAAAAAAGATGTCTTGTAATAAACACAACCTGGATATCAAACAAAGGTTTTACTCGTATATCGTTATCAAGAACACTTAGATGATGAGGCACTAACAAACTGACGTTAAAGGGATTTAGAGACACAAATTGTGTTCAACAGCAGCAGAGCCATCACTTCTGTATGTTCCAGGGCAGCACATCCCGGGCTATTCTGCCCTGAATCCATGCTGAAAGCAGAGAGTTTGGGCATACTCTACAGTGACACAACTTCACAGACTCCAGACACAGGAATAATTCAGATAAGAAGCTGAATTCCGGATTTTAAAACACACCACCTTGGACAAGCAAAACCTGCATCGCTTGTATTCAGTCCTTCTTGATTATTTAAGCCACCACCCCCCTTCCTCACCCCAGGGAGAAATATTTGAGGAAGAGACATTTTGCCCACATATACCATGAAAACTTTATTGTAATAGCTATTGTTTCTGTAAGCTTCAGTTAAAATAAAACCTGCTGAAGTTCTGCATCTTCCAAAACAAAAATATTCTCAAGGTGTGAAGAAACAAACAGCAAACCCAATCCATAAATGACTTTTCAAGTACTGTGTGTGCTAAGATTTTAAATTAGCATTAACAAAATGCTTTTACATTGCATTGACACAGCTTGGGCAGATAAGCCTAAAATGAAAGTCAATGACAGCTGTTACACCCCCTCTTTAGAGACTTCTAGAACAACTGAGATGATCTCACTTAAGAGGCACAACAACTTCGATTGCTGTTTCATTAGCTTTCAACCTGTGGGGCTGTTTTGGAGCAGTAGTTTCTCTTTCACACCCTATAATACTTGCAACGTGCCTTGGCTTTCTGATGGTCAGCAATTGTCTTTTGAGTAACGTTTCAAATAATGTACACAAAGTTTTAAGTAGTGAACAAGCCTATCTCCTCCACATGTAAAAGTGTATCTGGGGACAAACAAAAATTACAATTATGTTTCAACATGAGTTGGTTGGGTTTTTTTTCCTCAGCCAACAATTTCAGTCTTTTTAAACGGTGGATATTATCCCAATCCATTTAAAGTTTAAAAAAAAGGGGGGAAAAAAACCAGCAGGGAGAATGAAACCATTATGAAACCCAAGGTTGTACAAATGGGTTAGCCAAAAACCTGCTTTCTCAACTTTACCTCTAAGACTGATACTTTATAATTTTGAAAGCTGAACCTGTACTGTAAGAATTAAGATAATCACACATTCCACAGTGAAACCCTCCGATTTATTACAAAGGCCTAACCACCCTGAACACACATAAAGAAGCCATTAAACTGACTTTGTGGACACTCATTCTAGCACCTCCTCCAAGCTGAAGGACATACCGAAGTTTAAGCTCCCCTTTCCAGACAGAAAAAAAAGCCTTAAACCCAGGCCTCTGTGCACCTAGCACCACCAGCGTTTGCCCACGGCAAGGTGTCACCTCCACAGGGCCAGGGCCAGGGAGAGCAGAGCACCATGGCCACAGGCCCCGCCGTGAAGATTCGAGAGCTAGAAACCAGAGCGACGGAGCAGGCGAAGTAAGTTTCCCAGAGGAACAATGGGAGCTGAGGGAAAACAACAAAGCACCCTCCCTGGCAATGCCGAAGAAGGCCGAGCAGGCAGCCCCGGGCGGGCAGAGCCCCGCTCGGCGCGCACATGGTTACCTGCCACGGCCCGTCGCCATGGCCTCTCCGACGGCCTCGCAGCCGCGGCGGGGAGGGCAGGAAAAAGCGCTGCCAAGCCCCGAGGCACGCCCTGGGGCGGGGGGACGGTGCCGGCCCGAGGGAGGCGGTGTCGGAGCGCTGGCCGGGGAAGGCGGGGCTGGAGCACGGCCCGGGGGGGCACTCGGGAAGGGGTAAAGCCCCGCGCCCCG
>VYXF01011285.1:417177-477262 GCA_013397295.1 Polioptila caerulea
GGGGTGCCGCCGCCACCGGCTCCCCGCCGCACCGTGAGCTCGGAGCTGTAGGGCGCTGTGTTCTTGGCTCGCAGAATCACATAATTAATTAGGCTGGAATATACCTCTGAGATTACTTAGTCCAGCCTATGACCAAACACTACCATGTCAATTACACCACAGCACTAAGTGCCAATTCCAGTCTTTCCTTAAACGCCTCCAGAGACGTTGGCTCCACCACCTCCCTGAACAGCCCATTCCAATGTCTAATCGCTTTTTCCGTGAAGAAATTCTTCCTAATGTCCAGCCTAAACCCTGCCTGGTACAACTTGAGTCAATTTCCTCTGGTTCAAGAAGAGGTCGACTCCCACCCGGCCACAGCCTCCTTTTAGTGATTTGTACACAGGTCCCCCTGAGCCTCCTTTTCTCCAGGCTAAACATCCCCAGCTCCCTCAGCCACTCCTCATCAGACCTGTGCTCCAGACCCTCCACCTGCTCCGCTGCCCTTCTCTGAACCCACTCCAGGAGCTCAATGCCTTTTTAAAATCGAGGGCATCAAAACTGAACACCATATTCAAGGTGTGGCCTCCATCTCCTACCTAGTCCTGCTCTCAACATTGGTTTTTACACAAAGTAGGAAACCCTTGGCTTTAGCCACCTGGGCACACACTGACTCATGTTCAGCCACTGTGGATCAGCACGCCCAGGCCCTTTTCCACCAGCAGCTTTGCAGCCACTCTGCCCCCAACGCTGCCTGGGATTGTTGGGGACAGGACTCGACACTCGGCCTTGTTGAACCTCATGCCGTCGATCTCGGCCCATCGATTTAGCCTGTTCAGATCCCTCCCGCCGTCTCCATCCGTGGAAACATCAACTGCATCGCTTTGATACATATACATGCGCAAGACCAAGAAAACCATGTATGAAAACACAGCGCCGCATGCGCCGCGAGCAGCCGTGCCCCTCCCGACCCCTGAATCGAGGCGGGGGTCCCCGCCCGCGGAGGGCGGGCTGTGGCGGCGGCTGTGGCGGCGCAGGGCATGGCGGGCGCTGTAGTGACCTCGCAGGGAGCCGCTCCCGGCGGCGGGCGGGAGAGGGAGCCCGCTCAAACTACCGCTCCCAGGCCCCGCTGCCGCCGCAGCCTGCCCCGCCGTCCCAAACATTTCCGCCGGGGCAGCGGCCGCCCGGCGGTGAAGGTTCGGGTGGGCTCCTGAGCTGGGGCAGCGGCCGCTCGGGGCGGCAGGCGGCCCGGGCACTTCCCCGAGGTCCCCCGGGAGTGCGGTGGCGAGCGGCGCAAACTCTCCGCTCGCCTCGCCTGCCCCGGCCGTGCCCCTGCGATGTCCGGGGTGCTGCCCCGGGCACTGCCCGCCTCGCTCGGCCGAGGCTGCCCGGGCCGCTGGCTGCTCGCCACTCGCGGGTGGGCGCTCCTGGGCGCCGGCGCCGCGTCCTGCTCCTGCCTGAGGTGGCGGCACCAGCCCCCGCTGCTGCTCAGGGCCGCCCGTCGGAGCATCGGGACGCAGGCGGGCGGGCTGAAAGCTGCAAAACCTGGCGGTGATAGCAAAGATGTGTCCGTGCAAAGGGCGCTGAACGAGGAAACGCTGGTGTCGGCGGCTCAGAAAGGTAAGGCGGAGGATGCTGTGTGCTGCTCAGAAGGGCGGGAGACGGTTCCTTCTGCAGGTAAAGTAGTTCGAAAGTTCTACCGCTTTGTAGTTCCAAACATCAAGTATCTAGGAAAAAGAAAAAAATATCCAGCACACCAAGACGTTTTCTTTTCACATCGTATTGTTTGGAGCATCTTTTACATTTCTGTGTATACATTGCACAATCAGAACAAATTATGTGACTTCTAAACAGCCTGTTGAATTAAGTAACTATCAGACTATTACAAGATGTAATAGCCTCTCGTTTTCCTTTTCCTAAGGAAAACCTATAGCATGCAGGCTGTCTGTAGGGCTGTTGTAATAAGTTTACCTCCAACGAAATTGTCAATGCTCTACATGTGATGCTAGTTTCTTTATGGATTGCCTTCACTTTAGTTGGTCTCATTCACTTCAGTGAAAAGTGATTACTACATAATTAGTCTCAGAAAATGTAAGTACTTTGAGGTGACTTACGAAAAACTTCTTCAACTGATTAGAAGACTGGAGGAGAAATAGTTACTAACCTATTCTCTATAACTTGTCCTCTACTGAAATGCACACTTTATCACTGAAAGATAGTACTTGAGTACTTTCCAAGTACTCAAATATTTTGAAATGGAGAATCTCATATGACTTATTTTGCAGTGTATACTGACACTTTTGCTTTAGATCAAAATTGAAAGATTAAAAACTAATCAGACAAACAGCATTTAATTATGGTAATGAATAAAATACATATTTTGGTCTAATATTCCCCTTTTTATTGTTCTGTTGATTGCTAGTTCATAAAATCAGTTCTTTTCAATGTGTGTGATTTATAAGCTTTCACTTTTTTATTTTTACTTCTTTTCTTTGGATAAGGATTTCAGTGATTGTGGGTTTAGGTGGTAGCGTGAATACTGCAGTGCTAAATACCTCATTAATTCCTAAAAAATCTAGCATTCATGTACCCAAAAAGTAGCAGTAATTGCTGCTTTGGATCTTGAAAACATCTGGCAAACAGAAAATAATAAGGCTTTCCACAGAGCTGTAAACATGCCCTGTACAATATAAGAGATGTTCCATGGTCTCTTTTACTGCAATGAGGCATTATGGAAACTGTTACTGGAATTTTTATTTCTGCTAAAATGTTATTTGAGCTACAGACTAACAAAAGAGTATTTATGTAAGAAAGTCATACAAGTGTTATTATCCAAGGTTGTAACTTACATGTTGTTTTCTTTTTTATTTCAGTGAAAGAAGCTGGAAAAGACTTTACCTATTTTATTGTGGTGCTTGTTGGAATTGGTGTTACAGGTTATTTTTTTAAATTACATTCTTTATCAGAAGACACTTTTCATTAATTCCATCTGGTTTGATATGTTTTCATTCCATCTGTTGTCGTTTCTGTTACAGGTGGTTTGTTCTATGTGATTTTTAAAGAGCTATTCTCTTCTTCTAGTCCAAATAAGATCTATGGAGATGCCTTGGAGAAGTGCAGATCTCACCCTGAGGTTGGTTTTTGATCTTTAGTCATAAGTTTGTGTTTCTCAGTAATTACTGTCTCTGTTCAAGTCAGAACTTTGCACGAGGAATCTCACAAGCTTTGTGAAGCCCCATGTGGTGCTTTAGCAGTTCTGCCAGTGCTTCTAGCTGGCATGGGGTGGGTCAGCTCCAGAGCAGAGCCTCCATTGGGACAAGTCAGTGCAAGCATTGAGCTTGTGTGAGCTAGCCTGCTAGAAGCCAAGTGTGCCACAGCACAAGAACAGATGGAAATACAGTCTGCCCTTCAGAGCTGTGCTTGTGTCACCATACAGAAAGTCTTAGGGACTTCCCTGATTGCCTGCTAAGTGTAGCACTTTAATTCTGTGGGTCAGAGAGGCAACTGGTCCCACCAAGTTCTGTAGATCTAACCTGCTTTTCTCAGCACACTTACTCTGCTGTGACACTTCGCTATGGTTCTGTTGTTCTGTGAAGCACTGATACCCAGGAATTTAAATTCTTCATTTGAAGCACAATTAGCATTCCTTAGGCTAACAGGAAAGCAGGCGGAGAACAGTCATGGGATCACACAGTCGGCATAGCTAGGTGTAAACAAAAATCAAAGTGAGACTAGATTTTAAAAAACACTACTTCAGACAAAACATCCTTCAGACGAGGTTGTCACAGATGCCTTTGAGGATAACCTAGAAATGAAGTGGCAAGCTGTTGCTCGAATAAAAATGAAGACTGCTTTGCAACAAGTTTGTAGAATTAAAACTTCTTTCCAGTACTTGCACAATAAAACTTAACCTTCCCTTCTAACCAAATTTAAAGTAGGTTTAAGACTAACTTGATCTGCTCTGACTTTATAGATCTGAAGAAAAATTACTGAATTTCTTTCCAGTAGTGTTTATTAGGTAATATAAAGGGTAATGCATTTGCATTTTAAACTTTGAAATATATTCTCTTGGAGTTCACATGAGCAAATATTTTGTGCTTTTTTTCTTTCTTTTTACCCAAAATGTCATTTTCCATGTCTTCATCTCAGAGAACAGTACAAATGGAAGATATCAATAGGATTTATTTTAGACATCTAATACAAGACTGTGAAAAAAAAAAGACTGGAATACAGAAGAGCTTTCCTTAAACTGTTTTCTTTCATAAACAATTCTATTCTTTACATGTCAGATTCTCTGGGGGCATTTCATTAAAAGAAGATGCATTCACAGCAGAGGTAAGAGCTGATACTGGGATACCTGTTTGTACATGATCCCTTGTGACAGCTCAAACCTCTTTTCTCTTGTAGATAGTTGGTGTTTTTGGTGACTCTATCAAAGGTTATGGAGAGGCAACAAGAAGAGGAAGACGACAGCATGTCAGGTACCTCTTGGTGTCCCATAAAGACATCAGTTTTTGCACTGTAGAGATATTTTTGGATCACAAGTTAGTTCCAGTGAGATGAACTGCATGTGACCTATCCTGTCACTTTTGATTGAATATAGAAGTTTTTTGCAGTACCTCTTGTGTGCCATGTACCATTAAGTACAGTGTACATACAATATAAAATGCCAATTCTGGGTGCCTCAAAACAAGCAGTGGTCATCACGGTAGACAGAGCTCTTAAAAAATCGGATTAGTCTGAAGAGTAGTGCAGAGGCCTAGGCTTGCATGAGGGGAGCAGTAATCTGACAGAAGTTTACAGTCTGAAACTGTACTGAGCTTGTATGCTGAATGCTTTTTGGTGCTTGAGGCAACATCTCTACTGTGTATTTAACAGAGACATTTATCATGAGTGTTTCTATTTCTTACTTTTCTTTTGAAAGAAACAACAGAACTGTTTCTTACAAAACGTAACTCCTCCCTGCTTTGCCTTTATTGAGTTATTTGGCAGGAATATATTCAATGAGGTTTCATATAAGATGAGACACATAAGTCCAGACACAGGTTGAACCATGAAATTGAGTTTTTTTTCTTTTGTCTGAGGAAAGTGACTTTTACTGGTTGAAGCTTTATCTCTTCACCAGACTCTGAAAAAGTCCTTAAAGTAAACCTGCTAAATGAAATTGATGTACACAAACATTTTGAGCACTCTGTAAATAAGTAAATGTATTATGAAGTACAGCTTTCCTAGTATTTAATTTCCATCATTTTGAATGCCTAGTATTCTAAATAAATTTTTGAGCTGAGAACTGTATAAGATTGTAGAGTTTGCATCTGCAGTATAAGAATGATCTTAAATGTCTCAAAAATCTAAATTTTTTTTTTATGTATGAACCCCTTGAGTGTAAATTTACTGCAGTAGGGCTCTTCATTCATATTTGTTCTCTCTACCCCATTGTGTCACTTTAAACTGTATTGGAAGTTTATTTCACAGAGTGTACCTGGGCATGACTGATGGAAATAAGAGATTGGTGCTAAACAGCAGTTAATGATTTCAGTAGGAAACATAAACTGGCCCCAGAAATCTCATGGGATCATTAGTTTCTCAAAGTGGTTACTTTGAAAGTGATGTGCTATTTATTTAATACTTGAGCATAACCCAACTCCAATCTAAATACCAGCATTTATGTTGGAGATCTCTTATCAGTGCCAAAGTTACACAATTTCAACAGAACAAAATTATTGCCAAAGTAAGTAAAGCGCAGAATAAATTGTTTTGATGCGGTTTAACCAACATGGTAATTAATTTGAAAAAACATGCTGTGTGTGTTTTGACTTGATAACTTAGTTTAAATGCCTAAAAAACCTCTGCAAGTCTTGGTCATGGGGGGTCCCTTTGTAGATATCAGGTTCCAAATCTGGGGGTTTTTTAGGATAAATACAAGGAATTTCCATAGTCTTCCAAAGCAAATCCAGTGCTTCCAAAGTACTGGATTTGCTTTTCAGTTTTGAGGGGAGAACTGGGGTGAGGACATCTAAGCATTTCATCTCTTAATCCTCAGCAGCTAATTAGCTCTTCTAACTCCACTAGTCCTTAGGCACTCACAGTAAAGCTTGAGAGGAGCAGTAGAGAAGGAACCCAAGGTAGCATAAGGACACCAGCGGAATACACTTTCTTACAAAATAAGTAAGCAACTCCTCTAAGTAAGTTTAAATTTGAAGTCTTACCTAGCATATAATCTGTATTCTTGCTGGGTGGTTGGGTTTTTGTTTTGTGTTGCTGTTTTTAGTCACATTGAATACGTAAAGGATGGACTGAAACATATGCGTTTGAAGTTCTATATTGAGGGCACTGAATCAGGGAAGCAGGGAACAGTCCATGTGGAAGTCAAAGAGGTATGTACAATTGCTTGATACACCTGACAAGCTTAGTCTTGAATTTAAACTACCAAAGAGAAAAAAAACTCTCTAAATTTGTTTTCTTCCCAGAATCTTGAAACAGGAAGATTGGAGGTTCGCTACATATTTGTGGATGTGGAAACCTATCCAAGAAGAACCATTGTTGTAGAGGACAACAGATAGCCAACAATCAAAGCTGCTGCCTTATCTCACATTGGATAATGCTGTTGTAGCCAGTCTGCACAGGAACTGTGTGGTGTTGCCAATTGTGTCTCACAGCTTCAGGGCTGTGGTACAGAAGTAGCCTCTCAGGGCCTGCACTAAGGACTTTTGATAATAACAGATAAGGGATTTGAAGTGAAACCAATGAAATATATCAGAACTATCATGGCAGATATTCTTGACATAGGAAAATAATGCCTCCTAATAAACAGTTTAATGCTGGATTATACTGCTGCACACCCAAAACCTGAGTTTTCCAAGGTTTTAGGTTTGGATAGGGAGGTTTTTTGTCTTCCTTGGCTTGGATTTCCCACTACCACTTCAATAAAGAAAAGGGTAGTTTAACTTTAGACAGAACTCTACTGTTTTCATTTTGGATACCTTTGTAGGTAAGAAGGTAAAATAAGAATACAAAAGAGATCAAAGCATGTAAGGATGGGAATAGTGGAGGCACGCACCCATGAGAAACAACTGAAGATAAAGACTTCAGTATAGGTATCTTCTAAATAAATTACCAGCAAACAGAACATCACTACCATCTGCTCTTTCCAGTGTTTGCCATGTTGCCCCTCATGCTTGTAGCAAGGTGGGGGTTGGCCTTTTCTCCCAGGCAACTAGTGACAGGACAAGAGGACATGGCTTCAAGCTTTGTCAGGGGGGATTTGGTTTGGACATTACCTTCAAAATGTTTTGAAAGCCACAATATTCCATTTAAACTTCTCTCTTTCCCACCTTGTCTGCATCTACACATGATAAACACACGTGGTGGTGATCAAGGCATGTCTTTCATCCATAAAGTGTTCCACATTATTTTCTTTTGCTGCCTGCATCACCTTGCTAGCTAAGCAGATTTACCAGGATGCTTCTGTATATTTCATGAGTGGAGGCCATAGCTTCTAAGGACATCACTTCTATGTTGTGAAAAAGCTGAGAATATGCTTGATAAAATGAAGACAAAAAGTAGCGGAAGAAATCCACCTTTATCCAGCCTTAGATGTATTGGTGTTCTTAGTTTGGACAAATAACAAATACAAGGCTCAAATGCTTTCCAATCTCACTGGAGGAAAGCTTTTTGGGATCTTTTTTGTAGGAACATCTCATCAGTGAAGAAAAAAAAAATCATAGCTTGATTTAATGTGCTTTGTACTAGCTAAATACTTATCACCAGCAAGATTATTTAAGCCCCTTGAAACTTCAGGAGTATTAAAGCTTTACAGGAATGTAGGTTGTCTGCAGAAAAAAAAGTTAAGCATTTTTTGCAAACAGAAGTCCTACTTCTTTCCATATTCCTCCTGAGACTGAAGTTCTCTTGGTCTTTATGGACTGGGCTGGCACCCTTGCTTACAAAGTTTTCTTTAATTCTGCTTCATGCAAACACATATATGGAGACACCTTAATCAAAATGAGGTGAAGATCAGTTGAACAAGGATCTAGAATAGAGAACATTGATCCTCTTGTGCAGTATCACCTTTCTTGGTGGTAGTTTGCTCTGGAGGGGAGCAGCTGCATTCACTGAGTTTAAACATAAGGTTTTGGAACACTCCTTTTGTAATTCTGGAGAGTGTTAGCCTCAGTTTTACTTATGAAGTTTCCCCTGCTTCACTGGATCATAGCACTACCATTAAGTCATGCAGGGATCCTACTCGATGGCAGAGGGCTCTGTTTGATCCTCTCACTGAGGATATGAGGCTGAGGAGACAGCAAAAGGCTCACCTTCAGTTGTCAGCAAACATAAGCAGTAACCATTTCTCTGTTTCCTTTTTAAAGTTCTTGCTTCTTTTTCTCTTGGGAAAACACAAGATGTGGATATGCCAGTTACTTTCTTAAGTAAAAGTGTCATTTTTACTAAAGCACTGGGAAAAAAAAAACACTGCTAGCAAATCAGAGCCAAAGGAATGACATTTTCATGGAAATTAAACACATTTTCCAGAGTTCAGTTTTGATCATTGCAGAATTAATAAAAATATATATTCTCAAAACCCCACTCTTGTTTAGGAAATAAAAATATGTCACTCACCTGTGAAAGGTGGTTTTTCAAGAAACACTGGCAGACTACTCAAACTGTGTTTTAGGTAGGTGTACAACTTGGTCTTAACTTCCCCATCTCGATGTATTCATTTTTGTGGATGTGAAAGCCTGTGTATGCAACATAGGCAGCCAAAATCCTTAGAGGTAGTTTGTGGGAATAATGTTACTGTGTCATCTCTATGACCTGTGTTTGATTCTAGGTCCTGTGTATACTTGCTGTGTAGTGACAAAAAGAAATATCCCCCCAGGAAATGAACTCAGAAACTTGAAAATATTAAAAAAAAAAAAAAATAAATAAATTACTCTTTCAGTAAGAATGAATAAACAGAAGCTCTTGCAAAGAAAATGTAGTTCTGGACTGGGAAGCAAAGGTGTTGTTGTGCATGACTGAGTTTAAAAATAACCTTGATACCTAAATATTTCCTGCATGGAATTGAAGTTTCAGCAACTGATTTAGGCAGTAGAGTCATGATCTTAGAAATGGTTGCAAATAAGTGCCTGTCTGATACAAGAAACTTCAACGAAGTCACTTAACAAGCAGAGAAGACAGGAATGTGAGGAAGATCATTACTGTATCACGTGCCAGCTGCAGAGATTAAAAGCCAAAGAAAATGTGCTGGGAGTTTCCACAAGTAATTTCTATTCACTTTGCTCTCAGTCTCATTCACTATCACAACGGATGCTATCCACCCTAATAGTTGTGGGATTATTCCAATATGTATATTGTCAGCAACATAACGTGCTGCAGATTATGCCCAAAAAACATTGACAGATTTTGAGTCCAAGCTCACTTTTAGGATTCACTGCAGCTTATAAACTGACGGAAATACATAAGGCAAGCACAGGAATTGGGGAGAAAATTTAAAGGAAAAAAGTTGCAAGGGGTAAGCTTAAAGGTGACAGTAAAGGCTCCTAACTGGTCTCTGTGAAGTCTGCTTGAAGATGTGGAATACAGTTGGCACTGGAAAAACAAAAATTTGGAAGCAAAAAGATCTTCCCCCTCTTTTTTTGAGAGGGCAAAAAAGGCTTAGTCCCTAGAGAGGCATTCACTTGCTCCAAAGAGGGCGTAATAGAACTCCGGTAGAAATTTTCCTTGGACATCTGGGAATGTGTATCGTTATGATACACAGTGATTCCAAACAGTACTATAAATAATTGAACGGCAGAAGTATTTGATAGTTTTTCTTAGTAAATTCTCAGGATTTTTAATTCTGTATGTGTTATGTAAAATAATCCATAGGAATTATAGAAAATGCCAATTAATATCATCCTGTATTCAAATTCAGTATATTTACATTTTTAATGATATATAGTTAAAAGTTGAAAATATGGCAAAAATATTTTGCAACTAAAAGGGAAAAAAGAAAACAATAACAAAAAAAGCTTTTTAGAATTCTTCCAGCTGTCCTGGGAGGAATATGCTGTATTTGATTCCCTTCATCTCATATTGTGGGACATTTGTAACTCAGCAAATAAAAATATTAGGCACAAATACCCATTTCAGTAGAACAGATCAGTGTGGAAAGCCTCTATTTGCATCTCAGGATTCAGTATCAAACTACTGCATTTCATTTTAATTTCCATGTAAAAAAATTCTATCAGTTCTGGAAAGAGCATAGTATGGGAGGGATGCCCTCACCTGCTCCAGCACAGCCATCCTGCAGCAGATCCACCTTGGCCAGCGCCCAGAGCTGCTCCCCCCACAGCAGGGTGGGGGTGGAAATGGGGACCAGCAGAAATGAGAAAACTTGGGTGTTGTGAGCAAGACAGAGAGATATAACCTGCTAATTAGTGTTGCAGGTGAACTAAACTTCAAAATGAGCTCAATCTATTGCTTTTGGCCAGAGCAGCAGCGTGGGCAGTGTGCCGCAGTGGTGAGCACCCAGCAGGGCTGGCAGCAGTGGTGTCTCTACTTCCATCTCACGTACAGGCGTCTGCCTCCACATCTTAAACCCTCCCAGAACTGTGCTGGGAAACCTTTTCAGGATAATCGTGTTTATCCAACCTCTATTTAATTACAATTCCCCTTTATCAGAATCACAATTATCTTCTCTAGCATGAGTTGCTGTCTTGTATTACTCCCCACAATTAACTCTATTAACCTTTTATCCAAGCGCATTTTTACCTTTTATGGGAACTGGGTTGTTTTTCAATTTCAATCCTAATTCTTCTTTTTTCCATTAAAAACATAACAATCTCAGCCATAACAACATTTTATTACAGTTATACACGTACTAAATCATGGCTATATTCCCTGAGATGTGATTTGCTTCATTAGTGCTACAACCTCTGTAGAGGAGCTGGAAGTGAATTGTTATTTTGTACGCTGTCTGGGGCTACACATTATCCCATGTTTTAATAAAATGGAGACAAATCCCAATGTCGGAGTGCAGATTTGCAAAATTCCACCAGTTGCTTTTTGGTACGATACCTGCTGAGGTACAGATGCCCTCCTCTCCTCTGTGTGGCTGCAAAGCCACCACATTCAGGGATCTGATACTGATGTAGGGATAATAGTGGTGCAGAGAAATAACTGAGACATCTCAAGATTTAAAACAGCAGCTTCTATCAACTGCCTTGAGCATAAAAGCCTCATAATAGGTCACAACTATTTTTCCCTGAAAACATCCATTAAAAATGTCCTGCAAATTTTTTTTTTTTAATTTTTCACACTATTTTCCTTTAATTTCTCTTTTAACAGCTTTTCTGTGGGGAGTCCTGCCAGCCTCTGCATATATTTCTCTTTTCCTTCAAAATACTGTGCTTAACTTCTGTGTCTGCATGTCTCTGATTTACCTGTACTTAATTTAGCAGAATAAAAGCTAATCTCCCTCAACTTCTCATCATAAGATGTTTTCTTTCCCTTCACCAGCTTCATTGCTTCATTATATACATATATATTGACCTATATATAAAACCCCTAAAAAATATATAATGTGGAACATATATGTTGTAGAATATATATTATGTAGACAAAATAGTGCCTATCTACATATATGGATATATTTATGCTCTTGACTTGATCTTGAAAGCTTTGCAGGTAACATCAAAATAAACCAGCTTCTAGGGCCATTCCAAAACAGACACCTCCTATCACTGACCAAGTCTTGTTGCAGAGCTGGTCTCCAGGCATGTTCCTGAGAGCACTGTGATCCTCATAAGCCACATGAGAAAAACAAGTCTTGAATTCTGGGTGGTGGGTCCGATTGACACCTTCATTTTTAACTGATATCCAGCTCCCCATCCAAACCTTCAATGACTGACAGGTACAAAAGCTCCAGACATCTCTCAGTGGCAAATACTTCAAGGTGAATTATGAGGAAATCGGATAAGCAGAAGGATGTGACTTGTGCTAAGATTAGAGCCAGTCAATTCTAATCTCTTCTGTACTGAATGAATCATGATGGCAGTTCCTTCTTGATAAGCCATCCTGCATTATAATGGTAAAGGCCAGTAAAGTAGTCCTGCTTTGCTGGTGGTTGTCAGCCTTTGGGATGGAATTAGAAGTGGAAGTATGTGAACATGGCTTTTGTGCTTTTGTTAAAACATGCATTTTTCATGTGGGAAGTATTAATGCTAAAGCAACCATCAATGTCACAGTCAGCCCCATTTACCCACAGGCTGTAGCCATCATGCTGTACTGCTCACACAAGGGATGTGACGTAGGGACTTGGAACAGAGGACAAGCTCCATGCTTCCTAAACAAAGTGTTCCTGCATGTCTCCAAAATAACTATCCACCACAACATAAATATCAATGCATACACAAAATCAAGGGAACTCTAATACTCTTAAAAATGAAACAATATGTATTCCATGGACTGAAGTCAATATTTTTTGATTTAGCACACTTCTATGAACATTAACATGTAATGCTGTAACTAGTGAGCCATCTTGCTGGGTGGGAGCATTAAATACTCTGCTATGTGCCCATTTGGATGTGGTTACATTGCTGTCCCTTGCCACAGAGTTCAGGAGCAACCAGCACATACATATCCCTGTTGAGGTCATTGTGATGACTTTTATAAAGGGTTCTGCTGCTGTGCCAGCTGGTGTCCTGCTCGTGGGAGTCTCCAGCTTTCAAATGGCAGACATCTGATGGCTTTCTAAAAATACATTCTTCTCAGTCTTGGAGCCCCGGGGATGGTTCTTGTCTCTGATTCATCTCATGTCAGGGAATAAGAGTCTGTTTGCTGGAGGCCCACTGCAGGCTGGTCTTTTAGACCCCTGCATACCACACATGTCCTTCAGGCCATGCTTTCTGCAGCGACTCCGTGCAGATCTCACTGGGATTTTAATGATGAGAAATAACATGAGTATTTTTGGAACTGCCTGCACATTACCGCTGCTTCATACAGGGTTATGTGCAAATCCCACTTTCAGACTAAAATAATTTACTTAGTAGAAATAAGGACACGTTAGTAATTATGCAGATATTTTTTTCATCACACAAATGGGTAATAAGCACAGAGCTGGTGCTCAGAAAATACTAATTCTATGGTAAATTCTATCACCCTTCTCTTCTGTGGACAGGAGTGAGTATTTTTGTGTTTCTCTCTGCTATAATAATCACCTGTCCCAAATGTTGTGCAAATCAGGTAAGGAACTGAAGCTGCAGACAGCTTGGGAGGTGAGCAGGAGCCCTCAGAACAAAACAATGACTTGAGGAACCCAGAGAAATCCATTTTCAGAAATCCTGGATTTCTAAACACATTTCAAGTCAGTACTTGAAACCATTTTTCCGGGAAGAAGATCTCATCACTTCTGTCTATTAAAGTGATGAGTAAAGAAATTGTTTGATTATATGTCACAACATTGGGGAAACAAACACTACTAACCTTTCTCTCAGGCCATTCCTCAAAACAATCCATTATTGTTTAGGAAGTTTCATAGGAAACTGATAATATTAGCACTGATAATGACGAGTCGAAGTGTCCAGTAGCCCAAGCCTGGTATTCCTGGACATCACACCTGCCTGCACTGCAATTAATCTCTGGGTTTAGTGAAAAAGTCTTTGGACATGAAAAAGAACATGAAGCTCACTTTTAAGCTTAGATTAAAAAACAGCAAACCAAAGAATTTTATGCATAACAGAACAAACCCCATCACTTGAAGACAGTATGAAATTCTTTATGCATACGAAGAATAAAATATAATTCTCTGAGCTGGATGCAGCTTTCTTATGATGCAAACAGCAGCCACAGCACTGTGTGCTGTGAGTGGGAGCATATATACTCTACAATATTAACAGCCTAAAAGCCACAAAATTGAGAGCAGGTCTTGATTCTCACATGACAAAAGTAAAGGATGCTGCAGAAAGGATTGAGCTTTCCGAACACTGATCTGGGAACTTCATCAGGAGATTATAAATAATAGTATCCTAAGCCTATTCGCCTTCTTTTTTTTTTACTTCCTACAGCATCTCCTTCTACAGGGAGTGCAGCTCTCACAGCTTTTTCCATAATTTGTAGTTTAGCACCACCTTCCTAGACATCAAAGAACAGCAGCTTTACACTGCCAGAACACTTGGCTTGAAAGCCTTAGACCTAAAAGGAAAGTGTGAAGGAAGGTGGTTATTTCCCTATCTGTTTTAATTACTAGACCTCTTTAACAAGATCACATTCTCTGTCCTCAGCAATTTTTGCAGCTCATCAGTTTTCAGAAACCATCCCACAGACTAGTGCTCCCTGTAGCACTTAATTTATGGCTCTATAGCTGTGGCTCTGTGCTGTCACAGTTTCAGGGCCCATCGCTTTTGCTTCCAAGTCATGAAAACTGAAGTTTCTAATTTAAACCATATTTTATGCTGAATATGGAGTATTTTAATGTTTAAAAATGAGCTTATGTATGCTTGATATGAACATACTACTTTTGACTCAACATTCATAGGCAACAAATTTTAACCTCTTTTCTGCACTATGTGATAAATAACTGTTAAGGAGAGAGTTGGAATGTCTCATTGAAAAACAAACAGAATCGACAATGGTAGTCTCTAGCCTCATAGTCCAAAATATAAATATTTTCTTCCATAATCCAAGGAGCTGTTAAGAAACATAGTAAAGGTGACAGACACATGGGTAACTGACCTGCATTGGTGTCAAAGACAAACCTATACCTCAAAGAAAATTCATGCAAAGCATGCAGATTTTTTTTTTTTAATTCATTCTTCTATTATCCCTTTCTATGTTCCCCAGCATGCCCTCACTTGCATGGGGTATGTCCAGGGTCAGCTACCCAAGAATAAGCCTAATCACAAAATTACCTTACAGTCAGCCCCAGCAAAACCTCCCTCTAGGCTGAGCTCCTTATCCTGTGACCCAGTAGCTGCAAATACCCACCACGACATGACCTGTTTTGCAAAATTCTCACATATTGACCCCTGAAAACAATCTAGAGGTCTGTGTGCTTGGTGCTTGGCTCGGTGCTTCCCATCAGCACTGTATGAGGAAGTCCCAGGAGGTGCCCCCTAAGACACAAAATTCTGTGTGACACTCCCCATTCTCCCTGTGTTTCTCGGGACAGTCCAGTGGCTAAGCCGCTCACTGCCATGAGTTGGATACTGAAGCTCCGTTCCCCTCTTAAGCTTTTGCTTCCCTCTACTTTATTCACCCATGAGAAAACACTTTTATTGTTGAGGAGACCTCTTTGGCATTTTGTTCCTTCATTTCTTTGGCTATGCAATCACTTAAGTGTGATTTGGCTGCAAATATAAAACAACCCCTCACTTTTGTGTCTTTGAGGGAAGAATAAAAAACACGATACTGCATTTTAAGCAACATTTTCCCTGCTAGGTATCCACCCTTCTATCACACTCTTACTTTCCCAAAATAGGTACCTCATTGGCAAATGATGGCAGTTTTAATTAAGGCAGTGAGTTGAGAAATGAACACTCATTTAGCTTCTGCTGACTGTGGGCAATAGCACAGAGAGAAAAGTAAACGATAAGAAAGGAGCTGCAGGTGTCAGCCTTTAAAATCCTCCCTGAACTCCACATGTGAATCAGGTAAGGTTTCTGGAGGCAGCCTCAAGGAAATGCATGTGAATGAGTCTTTTAAGGTGTATTAGTTTAATTTCTTTACACTTTTATCTGGATATTCTCATTCAGAATTTAAAAAGGAGATCCTAAAGTCACCTTGATTTAATTTATTTAATTTCTAAGGAGAACTAAAGCAGACTGAATTAAGTAAACTGAAATTCTGGCTAGGAGTGTCTGTTCAATACTTTTTGATGCAGTTTAATTCTTGACTTTTCAATTCACATCTTTAATTTCTTGGTGCTGCATTTTCAGTGCAGCCCTGAGAAGCCAAACACCAAATGCATTACTGAGAAGAATGTCATGATAGTGTGCAATGCTATACAAATATATATTAATTTTTGTCCTGGTTAATGGATTCTACAAATATTTCCACAGACATTGCTACTCAGTAGAGGCTACTGCATGAACACATGCAACTGTGGGCTCATATGGCATATATTTTTGATTCTTCTGTTAAAATTTGAATTTTAATATAATTGCACCTGGAGTTTGCATAGAAAATGTGTCATATAAGAATATTCTTTCAACTGTATATGATATTTACCTTTGCAGGAACTACTCATTTTTATGCAAACTTGCCCACTGTAAACAGATTAGCTCCTACTCAGCAGGGAAACTGTTTTAGTTGTCTGCAATTCCCAGGCTGTCCAGACCTCCTCAGACACCAGTCATTATCTCTAAAACCCCTCTGAGATTCTCCAGTATCAGATCCAGACCAGCCACAGTGTAGGACAGGTAGCTTAGTCAGAAAAGCTGTGGGAAGGACTCATGCATCTGGCATTTTCCAGTCATAATATTTATATCCCCAGTTCATGAAGTTGATTTTGGTAGGCTCTGGCTTCTCTTTGTAAAATATTAGCTCTGTAAGTGAGCCAGCAGGTATCTCAGAGGTGTTAGCACTGGATAAAAAAGCCCTTTACAGCTGTGGTTTATCAAAAGTCACAGTCCTGGTAAGCACAGCCATCCAGGCACGTGTCTGCCCTGGGCTGGTAGTACTTCTTCCTCCCCATTTTCCTTCACATCTAGCATTGCTGGCAGTGCCAGAGGCCACACAGCAGCAGCACCTGGGGACTCGGGTACTGTGAAAGAGGAGCCTGGAGAAGAATCTGTGGGCTGCCCATCAGAAGGAGTTATGAACTTCGTTCACTTTGATTTAATGCTTTTCTTCAGTGTAGTCCATCTCTTCTCATGAATGACAGATGAGAAGGTCAAACTATTGTGAGCAGTGAGATATTTCTACCTAAATACTGGCCTGGTGAAGACATTTGTTTGCCAAACAGTTTTCCATCTTTCAGGTAAGAGAAACTCCCCATTTGCTCCTGAGCATGGCATTTGCATGAAAATCATTCCATTAATGATGCTCTCTTTGTCTCCAGCTGCAGCACTTCAAATTTGATGGCATTGTGTGTTGTTAGAAATTTGAACGGAACAAAAAACATACAGAGAGAACAGAAGGCACACAGAATTAGCAATTATTGTTTGATGAATACAATATGATAGCGCCAGCTATAAAAGCTGAAAAAGTTGTGCTTACAGTTCTTTAACATCTTGGAATTAAATTTTACACAATGAGCATCTGTTATCAGTTGATTTTCCCACATGCTCCAAAAGCTTCAGTCAAGACAGTTTGCCCATTTCTGGGGCCAGTGCTGAGGAAAAAACATGTCACTGCTTTTCATCTGCCTGATGTAAAGTACCAAGACCTTCTATCAGCTCCAGCAACCTCAGATTTGAAGTAGGGATTTGGATTTGCCTGCAGACAGTTTATGCAGCAGAAATCTGCATTTTTATTCCCAAGAAAATCCAGGCAAACTTTTCTAATAAATAAAAAAGTGATGATTGCACTTGTCTGCTTTGCACAAGCCAAGGCCAAAGCCCCCTGCCCCTGGCAAGGGGGTCAGGGCAGCCACCAAATGCCTTGGGGCACTCAAGCCCAAGCACCTCAGGGTGACCATGCCCCATGCTGCTGCGTCATGTCCATGTGGATGTCCTGCAGGGCAGCAGGAGATCCCCTGAGGCTTTGTAAACAGCCTTTCTCCAGCGTCTCACCCTTTCCTACAGCATTTATAGCAAGCAACAGGGAATAGCTCTCCTGTGAATTGGAAGGCAATAGAGGTGATAAACAGCTATAAAGCAAGTGTCAGAATATGACATCAGAGAAGAGCCAGTTGCAGTAAGATGCTGGAGACATGCTCTTTGTCTCTCCTGCTCTGTCACAACAAAATCTAAATGTGGCTTCGGGTCATTCCTTCAGGCTGTAAAAAGCATTATAGTCATCTTCTGACATATGGTGAGTGGTGGGAGAAAGAGGGGTTATACTGTGCCTGCTATGGGCTACACACTCATTTCAGAGTAATTCGAGAGATAGAATTAAAATACTATGTAGTATTTCTAGGATATCTGAGTAAACCTGATTCTTGTCTTAGTTCTAGCTCCATGGCATTCTGTGTCCGCAGCTATTAGACACAACCTAAAAATATTTCAAGATACAAAACAGTCCATTCCCCAAAGTGGAGCTAAGCAAACCCAATGGAATGCAATATCCTTTTGGATGCAGAGGGCCCCAGAGCACTCACAGTTATGGGAATGACATCTTTAAGGAATTCAAGGAGCCAGATAAGTTCAGTCAGAACTATACACTGCATTCTTCCCCACTATGTGTCTACTGGTGGCGGGCAGAAGAGCAACCTCCCTGAGCCTAATGCTCATTCTCCATTTGCAAAATACAAAAATACACAGCCTTGATGAATACAATATGATAGCACCAGCTATAAAAGCTGAAAAAGTTGTGCTTACAGTTCTTTAACATCTTGGAATTAAATTTTTAATTTAATTAAATTAAATTCATACGCAGCTCGCTGTCGCACCGTGTTGGAGAGCATTGCCTAGAGAGGGTGGGTCTCTGGTGTTGAAAATAAAAAGAACGACCCTTGGAAAGCATCTGAATGTTTACTGAGGGCAAGAGCCAGCAAAACACCCAAACTCTGCCGATGTGCTCTGCCAGTGCAGCTTCCAGCTGGGCACAGGCCTGGCGCTGTGGCGGTGGCCGTGTGAGGGGACCGTGTACTCTGTATGGTGGCTGTGTGCTGGCACTGAGCACAGCAGCAGCAGGAATGGCTGCCTGCAGAACAGGCACTTCACACTCCCTCTGGCCCAGTGCTGGATGCAGGCAGAGCAGAACCCATGGAGGCAGAAGGGCACACGGGCTGAGTCCTCGATGTCTTCCAGGGAGCAGAGGCATTGATGGGCTCCTCATCCTCCTCCTCCTGCTTGCTCCTGTAGGTCTGGCTCAATGGTGCCCAATGCTGTGTCCTGCCAAGAGAGACCTGCAAAGTGCTGGAGCTTTTCTGGTGCTGAGAAAAGAGGAGCAGGGAAAAGCCCAGAGAGCTGTGGGGGAAGCCCACATGGATCTCCTCAGCAATTCCCCAGCTTCCAATCCACCTGGGGTGAGATGCCTGGGGCAAACTGTGGTGAGCTGTCGGGGGGACCTGAGAGGAAAGCTGGATCCTCCAAGCCCCCAAAGCATCGTGCTCTTCACCAGACACCAGCTGGATAGCACAGGGCACGTGCCTTCAGGAGGTGGTCAGAAAATCTGGGCAATGTTCGGTGCTGCAGAAATCCCCAGCGCTCTTGTGGAATGTCTGGTCCCAGGGTAGGCACCAAGGATTCTACACAGCCCTGCACAGATGAGTAGAGGAGCAAGAAGTGCTGGAAGTGGGTTTGTACCTCAGGGTCAATGTGTGATATGGGACAGGTGTACTAAAGATGGAGACCTGGAAAACAGGCAGCCCCACACTCAAGTGAGGGAGCCCTGGTGGGCTCTTGAATGCCAATGGAGATAGCACCCCAACTCAGCACTCCCAAGGGCCTCACTGGGGGTTGAAGTTCCTGACCCTTGTCACTGAAGGGAAAGGCTCTGAGATAACAACTGAGGTTGGCAGGGACCTCTTCAGGTCACCATGTCCAAGGTCCCCACTCAAGCTGGGTCAAGATGTAAAAAAACGGGTATTAGAGAGAATTTACTTGAGAGTAAAGAATTAGAGTTTTTATGTCATCAAATTTTTATCATATTCTGACAGATTCTGTCTTTTGGTCCCTCTGGTGCCAGTCTGCAATTGAGTGATCACCAAAAAATACAGTTAATTGCTTTTCTGGAAATATTGTCCTGCCCTATTCAGCATTTATCCTTCATGAGCAGCAGCAGTTGTATGCTGTGTGTGTTAATGAATTCTTCATCCACCAATGCTGAAGGCTGTGAACATTCTCAGTGTAAATTTGAAACAGACTAACACCCTGAGTAACTGGTTTTCCCACTTTTCTCTGTCTTCTGCTCTGACTTGCCCTGTTACTACTTCCATGTAGAAGTGGTAACAGCCAGCCTTCCCTGCCTGGGTAACCAATGGCAACACTCAGCACCTGATGTGCTCACTCAGATATAAAAATGTGTGTTTATTAATTTTTCAGTGATACAACTATTTGTCTTTCTGCTACTACCTGAACTTCTGTAGCCTTTGACAACTTGTTTTCAGGCTTCTGTAAATAACATTCTTAGTAGCTATTAAAGTTATGAATATTTACATTATTATTTTTAAAGTTATTACCTCTGATTAGCCCTTCAGAACTTAGCGAAGAACAGAGAAATATAAAACTTCTAAATGTTTCTATTTTCTTTCTACTCTAGAAGACCAGTAATTTTTAACAAATGTAAATGGATCTCTCATTATCTGCTCTCCTGAGACATTGAAAATGTTAGTAGAATTCTTAGGTCCAACCTATTCCAAAAATCCTTGTGTCCCTGTATGGCTTTCTGTCTTCCTTGGGTCCCTGATGACTCTTCAAGACATGATGCATATAAGAGCTCTTCTTGTCTTCAGTCGTTTCAATGAGAACTCCAAAAAGGAAGATTCTTCATAAGGTATAAATGTTACATTTCAAAGGACATTTCTAGATTTTACAACCCCAGAATTTAAGACTTCGAAAAAACATTACACTTTTAGGAAAATGGAGCTTTATCAACCACAGTTTTTATGAAGTGGTTGTTTTGTTTTATCACAATTAAACACTGCCTATTCACTAATCACGGATTAAGGCTCTTGAAAAACATTTCTAATCCATTTATTTTCCTTATTTATCTCTTCAGGCTTTGAGTTACATGTCAATATGCTCTGATTTTTATCATAGTCACAAAGACTACAAATTCATAAACTGAGAATCTTGGATAAATCTAGAAATGAGATTCTAGACACGAGAAATGGAAGATTTATGTGCATCTGTTTAAAAAAAGTAGCACTGCAAGTAAAGGCCTATAAACTAAAGGGAAAGAAAAGTTTATTACCTATTTCTAATCAAATTCAAGGAGTAGACAAGAAAATAAAGTAGGAAAACTAGAGTAGATACTTTAAGTCCTTTTTTCTGTAAGAACTCTTGGTAGTCAAGATAAGGATTATTTACAGCTGAAAGTACAATTTAATTGTTTGATCATCACTGTTGTGGTTCCACTGAGAGTTCCTAGTCACACGTGTTAGCCATGGAACATGGGTGTCTTGGAGGAGACATAGGACGCTGGACATTGTATGGAAATTGCTAAAAAAAGGAAAGCAAGGCTTCTTATTTCATATAGAAGTTACAGAAAGCCTGAGCTCGCTTCTCTGGAAATGGAAAAACCTCCTCCCTCTTCCCTTGGTTGTTCCTTTAGAATTTATGACATTCAGAAGAAGGCTTGAGTTTAATGACAGCAGAAGGGATCACATCAGCCCTACACAGTGGTGTCTGCTGCCTCAGACCTGCTGATGCTCTATTTTGAGGGGGATTGATCACCACATAAAAATCAGTCCTGTGAATTATGTCTTTGCTTCAAAACTGTTTTGTGGTTATCTAATGCCACCCACTACATTGCAGTGTTGCAATGACAGGTATTTTACCCTGAGAGAAAAATATACGAAAGGTAACTGGAAATGCAGTCTCTTCTGGGTTTTTTTTTCCTGAATAATATAATTTTTTTTTTGTCTATTCATAACCTAACTTGTTCAGCTGATCTTTACAAAAAGCAGGTATAAGTTTTCATAGTGCTTTTTTGTGTGCATCATGCATCACTTTTTACATAGCTACAGTGGCATACTATTAAATGGGAAGACAACTTCCAATCAATGATTGCAAGTTTACAAACTATCCCTGATAACAAGCAAATTTGACTAGATGTTTAGTGATTTTCTTTCCAATGCCATATGTCAATAAACTATGGCTCATACCAAGTTCACATAGCCCCTAAGAGGATAATATTAACTCTGGCTGAATAACTCAAAGTCTTTGTGTGTGAGCAGGAAACAGATTCAACACAGATTTTTGTTAGATTAACATAGCAATGAAGGGGCTACAGCAGGCAGAGGAACGAGCTGTTGGGTTGGATATGCCTCATGGTTTCTGAGAACTGACAAAATGTGTTTCAGAGTCTATGGATATTACCATAGAATCAGTAGGTCATGGCAAAAGTCCTACTGACCTAACTGAGCTACAGCTGAGTGGATGGATGTTCCCAGATACTTAACTGCTGACTTGCCTGGAATTCATCCTGACAGGTCAGCCTGCAGGCACTGATCCTAAATAACACAGAAGAACTTGCAATAGCTACATTTGCTATGCAGTATGTGTTGTGTACTGCAAGCATAATAATAAAATTGTGTTACATTGCACAATAACCATAAAGAACATACACATGAAACCATAGTAACTATTGAGAGTTAACAACTTTTAATCTTTCTCTGTGGTGCCCGTAAAGCAGAAGTAGCCTATTAGTTCAAAACACGCACCCTTTTTTTTCTGCTGTAGCTGCAAAATATTTTAGTGTATCATCACTAAAAATTCAAGAGAAAGTGTATAATAGTTTAAATAACCATATATGTTTAAATGACAATATACAAGCTATGCAATAGTTCTTAATGCAATTCTTAGCCAGTGAGGAGAAAATGTTAAGACTATTAAAGGAAATCACAGCAGCTTTTAGCTCTTGTACAGTCCCCTGCTAATTTCCTGAAATACAGTCATCCATCTTTTTAATTAATGAATACTAAAGCTGGAGTGTTTTCACCAACACAATTCTTTTTTTCACCACTTTTACTGCTGCTGGTTTCCACAACACAGCCAGCAGTCACTTGCCCTTACCTGTGGTGCTGCATACCTCTGCAAGGCAGAGGGAGAAGGTTCTGTGCAGGAGAGTGAAGTACTTGGTCTCCTGCTGCTGCTCATACTGCCCCTGGCTCCAGGATCCTTGGACACTGCCACTCTGGGTGTACAGCTCCAATCTCTTGCTTCTTTCACAAAGAAGAACAAAGGAAAAAGATTAAATTTTATCTTCTCTCACCCTTGATAGGCATTGCATAAATACACAGTGGTCAAAGTTTATTAGGTGACAGCATTATAAAAAAAGAGTATTGTAATGGGGTTCATTACTAAGGGGCTCACTTAGATTGATTTTTTTCACCTCAGCTTCTGCCTGGCAGTTATAATTAATGAAAACTCTACACTACCAATTACTGAACAGGCATCTGATTAGTTTTATACCATACATTTCAATATTTTATTTACAATTGTGGCTGATGTGTTGTGTCTATTTTCCAAAGTAGTACCTAGGAATATCCTATCCCTTTACGATTAAACACTTGTAAGAATTCCTCAGCTTGCTGCTAGAGCACAGGAGCAGAGTGTTTGGCAAATGTGAATTGGTGTTTCACGGAAACATATTTGTGCAGAAAGTTGTAACAAACAGGTACTGAAACTGGTCAGCCTCACTTCTGTACACTCAAATGGGGGTTAGAAAGAATGCAAGACACATGTGCTGACAGCATACACCTCCAGGACTATTGTGGTAACATGAAAGACTAAGGGTATATCTTTAATGTACAGCCTGGTACTGGGGAGGTGTCTGCAATAGCAGAGGCATTTGAAGCAGCGTGTTAGGATCATGTTGATCCACACTGTGGCCCAGGCCAGATGCCATGATCCCTCAGCCCACAAACACTTTGTACTGTATTGACAAAAGCTCTGTTTAAAAAAATAATTGACTTCAGTTTAAGAAGTCATCAATACCCACAGAAACTGTGCTCAACATCTTTGCTCCAGCTTTGCTCAAAAGCCCATGCTGACCCTGTGTAGGACTTGTCACTTTTGCACAGTGCAGGGAGGACACCCTACAATGCCTCCGAAATCCATGGGCCAGACAACCTGGGTGTCTGTGATTCAAATTTCCACTGCTACAACCTGTCATCATTTCATTGCTGACTTTTGCTCTCTTGTTCATACTATCTTTGACCTCAGTGCCTAGACCTCCATTTGCTAAACTCATATTTATAGGTAAAGCACCCACAGGTCAGCACAAGGTTAGTGCAGCTGTGTCACAGAAACATATGCAAGAGAACTCAACACATCTTTGAGCTCACCAGGATACACAGCCCCACAACAAAACCTGGAAATGTGTGGGACTTGCCCACACACACATCAGGTTATCATACTCATCCCCAGACCAGACTTCTCTGCTTTGCAGGCACCAGCCACAGCTATTACCAAGTCTCTCCTGAGCACCTGTTCTCAGTGTGTATTTAGCTGCACAGGTTGCCAAGAATTTTAAAACCAGAGACCTTTGGCTACACTTGCACAACAGAACATTTGTTATGCAAAGCCAGTGCGTGCACACCCACCCTTTCAGCTTCCACTGTATCCTGATATTGCAAACTGCTTTTGGACCTGAGAAGTCATGGGTGAGACAGACTTCTCTTGTAAAAGTAATCTGTAGCTAACACATCCCACACCCACAGCCAGCACTGCCAATGCCAAACAAATGGCAAATGGAAATAAATGAAAGGGAAATGTGTTGTAAGTGAAATATTTGCAGACTATTCATAAACAACAGTTAGGTACTTTCCAGAGATGTAAAATAGGAGCATCTTTTTCCTGAAGAAACTAATAAACAAGAGCAGAAAAATGCTGGAGGATTATTATGTATAAGACACAGTAGAAAGTAATTGGAAATTATTTAATTAGAATGTAAAGAAAAAATAATTTTTACCATCAGAGGGATTGTTATTAAACAGCCTCTGAATGCAGGTAGATTATCATTCACCTAAAATTACCCTTAAAAAATTTGTCCTCACATACTATATTATTAACTGCCATGTTTAACAGGGAAAGAACTCCTTGCTTTAAAAATCTGCTAATTCAAAATTAGTCAGTAGATCAGCAGCTGCAATAGCAAAGACCACAGTAATGTTGTAAAATAAATACTGTCCAAGACTGCAAGAGAGATTTCCTGCAGAAACCTGAAGGGAGCTGCAGAACAATGGTGCTGTTCTGTACATAATGTGGGACATACATAATGTGGAACAGACATCAGAATCTGTCTTCTGCAAATGTCAGCAACCTCACTGCTTGCCTTGGTTTCATGTAGGATATCGACTTCTGATATGGCAAAAAATATTTACAAAAATGCTTCATGTGTGTGAAAATTAGGTACCAGTATTAAGGGCAACTCATTCTTGCTACAAAACCAATGTATTTTATTGCTGTTACTTTAAATATTTTTCATCTTCACGTACAGACTGCTTTCCCCCTGAGTTTTAGAGGAAACACTCTCCCAAAATCACCATTAACTCATATTGATCAGCAGCTTATAAATGTGCCATTTGTATGACTGAACTGCTGCAGAATCTGCTGCCACACTGGAAAGAAAGTTTGATGGCATTTTTCTCATCCATGTCCCTGGGAGGTGATGGGTTGTCCTAGTTCACTCTGAGCCCTTGCCAAGTCCTGGGATGACAGTCTCAGAAGAGAATAAATCCCAAAGAAAAACAACTGCTGGCCTCTTTTTGTACATGATTGATTTGATAGTTTGGAGCATAGAAACATATTCTTTTGTGTACTACTAGCAGAAAATTAATAGCCTCTTTCTTTGGCCACAAAAGTGTTAGGTTCTTGCTTCATGAATTCTGCCCCCTTTCTCAGCCTAATTAGCAGGAATGAGTTTAGATTAGAAACACTTTGGATCCTAAACCTCAGCTGATGATTAATGCTTTTGAGACATTTCAGCATGGCAATGTTTTAGACTCTCCTCCAAAACATACGTGGTGTGTTCACCCTTCTCCAGAACATCTCTGAACACATTTAACTGCTTTCTTCTTGTATTTGTCTAGGGCTTTTGTGGTCTGTTCTTGTTGTTCCCTGACACAGGAGTTAATCGATGTGCCAAGCAAAGCTCTTTGACATCTCGCTGCTAAAATGTAAAGCTGTAAAGTGCTTAGGAGTTGATCCGACTTTCTTGGTTTAAGGAAGGCTGCTGCATGCCTTAAGTCAAAATGTCTGTAGGATAACAATTCCTGCCTTAAAGGGACTGAAATCATGCAGCATTGCATAGATGTAATTACAGAAAGGTACTGACGCAAAATAGGTATTTTGGGTGCCATTCAGTAAAAAAAATAATTTGGCCAAAATCTACTTCAATTTTATTTTTTTAAATGAAGGTTTATACGTACTTGAAGATATAAGTTTGAACAGATAGGTTTTAAGCAAGTGTGAGAATGAAGCCTGGTACCTACCCTGATGCATTTTGGATCTGCTGAGTTTACAAGGTCAAACAGTTCTTACATAGTCAGCCCTGCAAAGCCTGCCAGAGAGCTGTCAAATTAGCGGAGTTTTGTTGAGTTTTTTTTTAATCTTCATTGACTAAGTTCCCACAGGAGAAAAAGTTTCCATTTTTCAGCACCAGCAATTGTATCCTACTCTTTATTAGGCCATTTAAACTATACTGAAAACTTGAAGTGGCTTGAGGGTTTTTGACTGGCTTCCTGATTACAAATAACATAGATTCTCGTCCCAAGTGCACTTGCAGTAGAAAAATAATTTGTTGGGAGCGCCTTTGTTTATGGGTCTTGCCTACAGTAGGGATTTTTTAAGACAAAAATCCCCAGTCATTGCAAGTAAAACTGAGAAGACACGCATTTAATGTGCTGTTGAAAAAAAGTGAGGTGCCTTTAAGTTTTGTATTGGCAATATATCCAAAATTAACGTTTGGAGTTGTGATCTCATTAGAGGGAAGGTAAAAGATCTAATTATAGGTGAGTTTTTTACATCAGTATTGTGATGCTAACAACTCTAAACCACAGAAATAATTTATTTTAATTTCTAAAATATGCATAATTTATTCCAATATAGCCTAGATGCAAATTTACTGGCACAGAAGACACCATTCTTGTCATGTGCAAAAGAAGAATTTCTCTTTAAATATAATTAAAATCCTCAGAGAAACTTGCTCAAATATTTAGTGATTTTCATGTCTTGCTAAAGTGATGCTGATTATTTTTCAGATTCTGCAGCCTTCCAGCTTTGGGAGACATTTCTGCTGTGAGTGTTACGTGTTCACATAGATATCTCATGACCACTGAGACTGAAATTTAAAATTACCCGGATGGGGAGGTTTTTCCCAATTGTGATGACCACAGTACACAGGATATGCAGAGTATCTGACAACTATAATGTCCTTCCTTCCTTCCTCCATCTCTTTAAATATTTGTTAACACTGTATTTCTGCGCATGCTGAATATTCTGTGAAGAAAACCACGTTAAATAATAAGAGTATAATGTGTGGGGAGGAAGATGGGGGCAGAGGGAGAGGTAGATGACTTAAGGAGCAAGCTCAAGGGAAGAAACGAGATGATGCCTCATGACTGCGGGTCCCTGGCCTGTTTTCTCTCAGCAGGACGTGGAGAAATTGCTGGTGGGGACAGATGACAGTGGGAGAAACTCTGTTTTACAGGGGACTGAGGGGAAGGTGTGTGAGCAAGGGGCAGACATGACAGCTGAAGGTTGTGCTGGAGACTTTTGGGCACATTGTGCTTCCCAAGACCTGGGGATCCACTTTCGTAATGCCCTTCAAGTCTGAGGACTTGTGACCAATTGCAAAGTTGAGATGGGATGCAGCAAAACTGGGAGCAGTGAGGAAAAAGTGATTTGGGGCAGGCTGTTTGTCTGAGTGGAGATACAGGGAGGTGGGGAATGTAAGAGGAAAGATAAAAAGGTGATCAAGAAAGCAAAAAGGAAAGGATAAGAGAGAGGCAGATAAGGTATTGAAACAATGTTTTCTGGAGGTAGTTGCAGAGCCCAGTGCTGGGCCATAGGCTCATAGCACCATTCAGGAGGTCTCAGCCAAACCTCCTGCTCATAGCCCTGAGGTCAGACTTAGTTGCTGCTGGCTTTGTCCAGTTGAATCTTGAAAAACTGGGAATCATCAATACCAGGATGCTTAAACTATTATTGGTTGTCTCACAAACACCAAATTTCATCCCTGCCTCCACAGCCCAGATGGCTGGAGGCAGTGGGGTGTTTTCCCCCTCCAGGAAGCTGGACACATTGGGCATGGACCTCCCTTACCAAAGCTGTGCATTATGGCAATGCAAGCCTCCAAAACTGTGTTTGGCATGTCCCCAGTGACTATTTAAAAGCCTCTTAGCCTTTCTGCCCCACCTTGTCCCCATATCCTAGGTCATCTGTTGGACAGAGACCCAGAGCAGGTTTTGGGGGAGGTGGGTGACTGTCCAAGTCAGGATCAACCAAAGATTTGCCACTGTTCACCTCACTTTAGGACTTTGCATCAAGCCTTTCCTGCAAAACTAAGGATAAGGATATAAGAAAGTGGTTTTAACCAGGATACAAGCCATTTATGCAAACCAGGCTGCCTATCCAGTGTTTCATCTTTAATAAATTGTCACCAATTTATGACTTAACTCATTAAAAATTTTGGTACCTAATCATGTCATCACTCAGTTCTCTGCATTTGTCAGATTAACCAGGACTAGAGAGGCCCCATTTCCTTACGTTTCATTTTTATTGACTGTTTACGTGAAAAACTCTGTGATCCCAATGCTACCACCTCATCCTCAGGCAGTGAACTTTGTGATTTAATCACAAAGGAAATATAATTTGTGCAGCCATAAGGCAGTAAAAGAACTAAAGAGGTCACCGAGTCTAGGTCCTGCATCAAGGCCTGGGGAAATTGCGTGTAAAAATGCATTGCCTAACCTGAACAACATTGACTGTTTTAGCTCCACAACCACCCATGAAAGCTCTTCCACCACTTCACATCCGTGGGATGTTGCTGCAGCACTGTTGGACCTGCAGTCCCCAAATGCCCTGATCCTTCCCTGTGCAGTGACAGTCCTCAGTGTCAGTGCCTTCTCAACTGTGCCACCTTTCTTTTGTCACTGTGATAAAAGCCATCCCTATCTCAAATTTCTCAATATTTTTTTAATTCTAAGCCTGTTCCCCTCTACTCACATCTTCTTGTGGCCAACAATCTCTGTGTAAGAGACACCTGGAGGTAGGTGTAAATTACCGTCTCCCTAATCTGGTGTGAGACACCAGTGAAGGTGTGGCTGGGTTTTCTCCATGTCAGCCTCCCACAGGCATTCCCACAGACTCTACTAGTGCTCTGATGCCCTCCAGGGCATCCTTTAATGAATTTTCCTTTGCAGCTATCTAGTTATTTTTACAAATAGTGTCCAACTTAGTATCTCCAAAACTTTTTTCCCACTGCCAAATTCATTTGACGCTAGCCAATAATTTAATAATTATTCAGGGGGAGTAATCTGATGCTAAAAGTGATCATTCTTTAGAAAATAATGTATTTAGAAAATAATAAAAGGTTGGTTAAGGCATTTTGTGCCTATGTTAGTTAAATAATTTCTTAATTGGCTTAGCAAAATTAGATTCATCCATTCCTATTTCTGCTATAATTTTCAAGCCCTGTCATAGAATAACTCTTAAAGTAGTGTCTGTGTCTCAGGCTTGGAGAAGATATTTTCTAAGTACTAAGAAAACAACTGATGAAAAAGTTACTAGTTCTATCCAAAAATATGCTATGATACTCAATTTAAGAGGTAGCCTTTTTCTATCCAGAATATCAAACTAAATGTAGAGGTGTATTTAGTTCAAAACTTTGTTTCCAATTTTAAAGAGTTATTTTGAGGGTAGTTTTGTTAATGGTTTTTGTGCAGGTTTGTTTTGGTTTTGGGGTTTTTTGGCTGTTGTTTGGGTGGTTCTGGTTTTTTTTCTTTCTTGATTGGCTGGTTCAGTTTTGTTGATTGCTGGGCTTTTTTTTTTCATGGTAGAGAGTGCTGTTATTTTCACTTTGACTGCATAGTGTTCCAGACAACTTAAAGCTTCTGACTCTCTTTTGTTCCCCTCCCAAAGTGTCTGTTCAAAAGAAGGAAGAAACAACTACTTGTACGGTGCCAGCACTTTGGATATGTAGAATAATCTGTAGTTGACGTATTTCATCACTAGAGGGAAATCATTGCAGTGCTCTTCTCAGTAATGCTGGTAGGCACTGTGTTCCCTAGAGCTGCAAAATGTGCAATGGGTTCCAGCTGCGATGCAAAAGTCAGCACCTGCCCCAGGCCCTGCTCCAGCCCTCACATCCCTGAGGATGATCTACATTCCTATGAGAAAGACAGAAATGAAGGAGAAATGCTAACAAGGGAGCAAACCTGATTTTCAGTGCTGTCTCTTTGGGATTTTACAGTACATTTTACCTTTGACTTCATTTGGTAGAAGTTAAAGTGAGTCAATGAGAGAATTTCTAGAGTAAATGTTTAATTTCAAGATAATTTTGATTTCTGTCTTCAGAAACACCACTTACACTGTTTTTACAGTGACCTGAGGTGAAGCACTGCAGAAATTGGCATTGCATACATATCTGGCATTAATTAGGTATTTAGTCAAATACTCATTTTTAATGGAAGAGTTGCCACAATTCAATTCTTACTTATATTTTTTTTTCCTTTTTAAATAGTTCTGTGTTCCTTCCCTTTCAAATATTTAATCTAAATATCAAGATATCTCAAACCCTGAACTTGATGCAATGAATGAAAGAAATAATAAAGAGATTTCTGAGTGATTTCTTGATAGACAAATCCTTGCTTTTCCATCCATGCTTTCAGGGGTTTTGTTTTGCTTTGCTTTCCTCTCCCTTGCAGTACTACACACCAGTAACTACTTTGCTGCTCTGGCATCCTACTCACAGATGCTGAAAGATGGAATAAATCTTTGGATTGACACAGGGTTACATTGACTTTTACTGGGATCACCCTAAGCTCTGATCAGGCTTCTATATAATTTCCCAATTATATTGTTCCTTTAACCCACTACAAAGTGATTTTCATCTTCTTGCACAACTTTCTTTGAATGCAGTTGAGCATTAGATTACAAAATTTTCAGGCTTCACAGATGACTGCCTGAACCTGAGTCTCATTAAACCCTCAGAGATCAGAATGAAGAAACACTTGCTATAATTCTAGTTTGGAATAGCTGTCAAAAATCCATTCAACTTTCAAAGTTTCTTATTCTGTTCCAAGAACTGGAGTAGCTCTGTGTTTGCATGTTGAAAAACCAACACACATGCAACCATGATGTAGAACGTGATGTAGTAATACATCATGTGTCGTAGGAGGCTTTTTCTCCTTATGGTGTTTCATCTCCTATGAACAAACACTTCAGCAGACATATTACAGCCATTTAAAGATGACTTAGATGGGTTTCAGGTTCTCTTCCTAGATAACAGCAACTAGCAGAGAGAAGAACTAGATGAAGAACAGTAAAAGAGAGAGGAAAATTTTAAAACAAACAAACAAACAAACAAACAAGGAAGATTGCAATCAGGTTACCAGCAATGTTTGATCAGGTCACACTGGTGGAGACACCAACAACCTGCCTCCCCACTGTCTTAGGACACCACCTCTGTCTTGTGGCTGCAAGTCACTTTTTCCTCTGCAGGCAGGCAGGACTTCAAAATTTACCTGTTTTGGAGTGAGAAATATCAAAAAAACACAAGAATTCAGGACTGTTTCTAGGTCTTTCTTCCTCCAAGAAATAAGTATCTTGGGAAAAAGAAATTTAACTTGCAGAAATGTTCAAATAGTGGTCCCTGACTCACATGGATAACCTGCTCTGTAGCTGATTTAATTGCTTTTAATGCTTTAGAATTTAATTGCTTTGGAATAGCAAGAGAAATAATTTTCTCTACTCACTGATTTAGCCAAAGTGCCCTATGACAAATTGCATAGTGATGCTTTCAGTCTGAAACTTATATCCTTAGCCTGGAGCCAAGGAGTCACCTCTTTCAGTAATTGTTTGCATATACATGTATACATGTCCACAAACTCATAGAAAAACCTCAGTCAGAAGAATCCTCCTGATCTCATCCTGTCTGATCCCTGCTCAAAGCAGGGCCAGCCTTGAAGTCAGAGTCAGTGTTAAAATTAGATCGTATCGCTCGGGGTCATGTCTACTCAAGTTCTGATTATCTCCAAGCATGAGATATATGCTCTTTCCATAATAAACAAGTGGCTTGGATCTAGAGCACAGACAGCTCAAGGACTTAACCTTTTGGGGTTTATCTGCAAAATAAGTTAAGGACACTAGTGGAAGGGATCATGTAAAAGCATAGACACTTCATCCCACTCCCTAGACCTAGACCTGGGCTTCAATTATAATCTACAGTTCTAGTGATTAACTTTGCTTTTTCAATTTCACTCTCACCCTAATGTCACAAAAATCATAGGTATTTTTCCCCTTAGGAGAAAAAATTAATTATATTATATATAGGTATGCAACTTAAGGGCTAAAATTAAAATTGTATCAAGATGTTTCCTTTTAGGTTCTCTCTCACCTACAAACGCTAAAACACATCCTTTACTGATTAATAGATTCTGGCAATCAAACAGTCCAAAGTTTTATTGGCAGGACTGAACTCTTTTGCACTTTATCAATGATGAACCTTTTCAGAGAGCCATAAAAGTAAGTAGTTAGGCTTTTTAATAAATTACCCGGGAGAAAGAAATCTTTTTCTCCACCTCAGAGTTCTCAGTAAGCAAAATAATAAAATCAATTGGTGAAAACATAGGTTTGTTTCAAGGTAAGCTTCAAAATGTGGCATTTGATCAGTTCCACATTTATTTTGGAAAGCTATGCAAAAATTTGATATTTTACATTATAAAATATAACTACTTAAAAATATAATTGTTTTGAGAAAAAACTAGCACAATGTTTTAAACATGCAAAATATTGAATAGCTATGTTTGTTTTTTTAGATAGGTAGGACCCAAGTAAAATACAAGATGAGACTGGAAGACTGCTGTAACTTACATCAAAGTAATTTCTGATGTTCTTTATCCTGCTAAAGGTCTCTCTGTTCACCAGCGAAGATTGCTGGGGCCATGGAGCCATTGCCCTGTCTCCATTCTTCATCCATCACAGTCATGGCCTCACAGTCGTGCAAAACTCTCACCTATAATGATGGGCTTGTACTAATGTGCTGATTTTTAAACTGGGTTATATACCAACCTGGCACAAAGCTGGCACCTCCAGCAGAATGGGGCTAAATCCACCAGTCTCTGTCTTTCAGAGCTGTTAGGGTCAGCAGTATGCTTTAGAGCACTTTTCCCCAAATGCGGAAAAAACTCCAGATTCCTTCTCCTTTTACCTGCCCCTCATCTCTTAGAAGAAAAGTTTAGCCCCACCTGTGCACTGCCTGTGGTCTCACACCACGACCATTCCTCCCAGATCTTGCCCTCAGGGGCTTTACACGGAAGAATACCAATTTTATGGTTCCTATAATCAAGGTGTCAATCTGCTCAGCCTGGTTAATTCCTGGGAATTCTCTGAATACACAAATAGATGCTACTGCAGTCTTCAGAAAACTTAAGTCAGATGGGAAAGGTATTTTGTGGATACTTAGAGGCAACACCTAGGCATGGTTTTTAGGACCTTTAGTTTTGGACACTGGCAATACTTTTGTCTGGCTTCTGACACCCTCACCAACAGCACACCAGCAGCAGGAAATTAAACAGGATCAAGGTGCAGGCCCCCAGTGCACAGACCTAGTCCAGGCAGCTCTGTTCACATCTCAGGGGGTGTGGGTGGCACAAGCCCCACAGCAGCAGCCAGACTACCTGCAGAGAATGAGCATTTCCAAGGAGGTTGGTCACTGCCCACTGACACAGCACTCCATGGAGCAGTGGTCAAGTGAGACAGCTTCATGATGAGATGACCACAAACCAGGGAAGTCACTTCTGTAACCCCAGCTGGCTTCTCTCTGCTAGCCTGGGCCTCTTGTGAATTGGAATTGCAATCAGCTCCTCTTGTCCTGCCTTCCAGGCAGAGTTTCAGCACACCAACACATCACTACACATCAGTGAGAAGCCTAATCCTAAATCTTTCCTTTAACAAGGCCTCATTTCTCATTTACATGAATAAGGGCAGCACTTCATCTGAACCTAGCCTGAACCCTAGCCCTAGCTCAGTCTGTGCCATACTGTCATCAAGCTGTTTGCATTCCATTTTCCTCTTGGGACATCAGAAGGCAGCTATGACCCACCAAAGCATCTGTCCTGTGCTCAGTCTCCAGCTTCCTAAAGCTAAAATCACAAATGCAGCATCAGTCATAATCTTACCAAAATAACCCCCATTTAGAAATTGGGTTGATCAAGAAATGAAATGGGATAAAGCTAAGAATACAAGTTACTGAAACAATAGCCAAGGTTGTTATAAAATGAACGAATTTTTCCCTCTTGCCCAACCATATTAAAATTCACTGTCTGCAAAAACTTGGTCATCAAACGCAGAAAGGATCCCATGCTTCTTTACAAAGTTACAAATGGCAAGGGGATCCTGGCACATGACTCTTGTTGAACTTAAGCCAGAACAGAGAGAAAAGAGCATTATCTGGTTTTGCCAGAGCAAATTTCATCTTGCTGCCTCTGACAGAGGCCAGCATTTTTCAAAACAGTTCCAGCCTCTCTGCCTCTCTTTGAGGAGGCCATGATGTGGTGGCACCAGACACAGGAGAGGGCTGGGGCTGTAAGTATGGACCTGAGGCTACAGTGAAGGTCTGGCTTCAGGCAGGACCTCCCCCACTGTGCGAGGCCACTGCCCGAGTGCCAAGGACAGGACAAGGGAGGAGGTTACCCTTGAGGGTGCTGGGGAGGCCCCAGGGGCTGACCAGCAGGGAGGCACCTACACAGGGGCCGCTGGACAAGCCTGGACTCGCTTTCCTGCAAGGGCTCCCACACCTGCCAGCCCATGGGGGATGCTTTGCTGGGTCAGGGGCTCGTCCCAGGAGTATGGTGGAGGTCCAGGAAGAACCTGAGAACATGCATGTGGAGCCATGGGCTCAAGCTGGGTATCAGACCCTGCAAAGCCCAGCGCAGGAAGGTGACTGAGCTGGCCAGGGTTTGCTGGGCTGAACTGTGGCTACTCTCTGTTATCAGCACCACAACATTGCAGCACCTATGGCTACACAGGATGCCTAGACCAGGATTAGGTTTGGCAGGTTAGGATTAGGTTTTTCAGGGCAGCATAGGTACCCACATTTAAAAATCAGGTTGTCCAGCACACCCTGCAGGCTGCAGCCACTTAAAGCCAGCACAGCTCCTGCAGGTCACAGGACTTAAGGCTTTGCTTTGGCTCTGTAGAACTTTGGGATGGAAGTTTTGCTTTGCCTGAATTTGCCTAGACCTGCATGATGCTTTCCTTTTACTTGGCTTGATTTGTTGCTTTAACAGCCATTTTTCTAATTACCAAGTAGCTACACTGAACTTGCATTGCTTACCTTCCAAAGGTATAACCATGGCTTTTATACAGAGACTAGCAACGTGGAGCTCTTGTGTGAGGTGTGAAACTTTTACAGTCTCAGCAGAATGATGCAATGCAGGCCTGTTATGCCAGAAAAGGCTGCAAAGGTGGGCTCCTAAGAGGTGCTGTAGAGGAGTACAGGCACAGGATGTTGGAGACAGGGCATGGGCTGATGCTGAGCATTGCAGGGCTATAACCAGCACAAAAGCACTGAACAACAGAAGTGCTGACCTGGAAGCTGAACAAAACCCATCTTAGGAGTTACGAAAATTAAAAAACAAAACAAAACAAAAAAACCAAGTGACTAACATAGCAAAAACGTACCATATATAGCAAATTCAGATGTAACATCGAACTGCAGACCAATGAAGGAAGATAAAAAGCACAAAAGGTGTTGGGAAATATGAGTATGACCTTAAGTGGATCCTAGAGGAAGAGGAGGAAGAAACCACCGCCACCACCATCACCATACTTATCCCATTGAAGGCCTCTGCACGCTGTTGCCTGGCCATAACCCCCCAGGCTGAAGCCATTGGCCCAGAGGGACAGTGGAGCAGTGAATGGGATGCCAGAGGAAATGGGGAGACCCTACACCATGTGTGCATAACAGTTTTGACTGCATTATTTTTATTGAGGCTTTCCATAAATAATTTTGAAAAAAGCCCCAAACAAATAAACAAATGAACCTGAAGAGTAACAACTTTCCTTTTAGTCTGCTAAGACTTCATTTACACTAATGCTAAACTCTTGGCCAAAGCTGGAGTCAGAGTTTGGTTTAGGGTTGGATTCATAGCTCAGGATTTGGAGGGTTTTTCCAGAAGAGCTTGGGCTGCAAAAGGGCTGTCAGGTGTGGCTGAGCTAAACCCATGTCATCTGCTGTAATCCCTTCACATCTGTGGCTCCATTTTTGCATGTATCCCCTAACAAAAGCACTGATCCCTGTTCAGTGACCCTGTGCAGAGGCAAAGCTCAGTGACCTTTGCAGGCACCAGCTGACAACTTAACCTACCACCACCTTTTTTAACTTATCAGTGGCCCTGGTATATCCCAAATTGCAGCTATGGCCAGGTTGTGGGCGAGGATGATGTCTCAGGCTTGCACACACCTGTGAGTAGCAGTAGGCTGGAGCTGAGTCTAACTGGCCCCACCAGCACTCCCACAGCTGCTCTGCTACTTCTGCCTAAATCTGGAGGCTTGGAGCTTAGTAAAGGCTGATGCTGGGCCAGCAGGCAGGGAAATGGAGAGAGGCTTCCCATGGAGACCCCCAAAGAGTTCACTGTCCCCAGAGCAGTCTCAGTTTTCCCTTGGGCTTCCCTCTGGTGTCTCTGAACTTGGCTTAGGTCTGAGGGAATACGTAACTCCGAACATTTTCCCTTCCAATTTGGATACTGGACTGTGACAATGGCTCTTAGGCAACAGAAATAGTTAATTAAGCAGTGAACCTCTGAATGGAGTTGTCATGCAACAGGGTCAATTTAACTCTTTTGCCTTGGACTCTGTCCCGAGCCTGTTGCCTTCACATAGTCCAGAAGGACACAAAGTTCAAGTAAACAAAAGATTATTGGTCTGCTTGGGCAACTGGGAAGGACAGGAAAGATAAATTAAACTGCCTGAATAACCATAAAAAGATTGTTTGTTGCCACTAGTGTAGGGCAGGGATGGAGAAAGGATAAGAGGTTTATCCAAGTTTTGTGGTGACAAAAGATAGAAAAGACAACAAGAACAAAGCCTTTTTCACTTGTATTTATATGAAAATTATTCCATGCATAGATACTGAGTTAAAAAATATACTAAACATGTAGGAGGGAAAAGTTTCTTATAATTTCTTCTCTTTTTAAAAAGAAAACAAAACCAGATGTAAAGACTATGCTTACTTAAAAAAAGATTAAGCACCTTATATTCTTTTCTGTTTATACCCTTGATGTTTAAAAATAATTTTCTAAGATTATAAAATATTTTTGACCTATCATTACACTGAAAACCAAAATAGAACTTAAGGGGTTTTTCCACATTTTTATCATTAAATGTTTTAGTAAATAGTAATTTTTTACAGAAGACAACAGTACTCTGATTCAAAATGTCAGCTTCATTACGTCTCTGCAGTTAAGCCCACAGCCTGACACATCTTTATTCCTCATCCCCACAGAAAACCTTTTTGACAGTTAATCAACTTAACGAGACTCCTGCAAGGATCCCAGCACATGGTCCCTTAGCACAACTTCGTGATGCCTTGCTTCTAAGGTCATTGAATTTCTCCTCATTAACATCTACTTGCGTGACACAGCTGATCCTGGCACATCTTCAAAAGAACCCCTCAAAGCCCTCAGGGAAGTGTTCGCTCTGAGAGCTTAGCAGCCTTCAGAGGCGCCTGTGAAAGGAGTCTTGCAAATAAAGCCACACTCGCAGAAAAGTGAGGCACAAGAGTCTGGACCATCACCCTGATGACCCAACCCACTGCAGCCAGGCATGTTAAAAAAACTTCAGCTGTAGCTTTTAAACCCTTGGCCACAGAGGTTTCAGCAAATGCCTTCAGCCAACAGTGCTGGCAAGCATTGTGAAAACACACAATACATGATATGAATCTTCTGTGGTGGGTGTGCAGCACTTTTTCCTCCTCTGAACCATAAGTACTTATTAAAAACAATAAAATCCACTAGGAATGTCGGACTCTTCTAAAAACTCCCCCAGACACAGACCAAGCCCCATCCATGGCTCAGAGCCCTGTTATTTCAGCAAGGTCAGAGGGAGTTAGCCTGAACTTATGGTCAGGAAGAATTTGGCCCAACATTTGTTAATGGCAGAGTTTCCTTCTGCCTCTGCCTAACTTTCAGTTAAAGGCACAGCAAAACTCGGGGAGTGGGACTGAGTGGGGTGTTTATACAGATCCCCCAGCTGCCCCTGCCCATGGCATGTTCTGCAGCACCCTGCTCGGGATGGAAAAGTTTTGAAAGAAGAAAACACTGCAGCAGAACTCACAAAAGCCATATAATCCCATATGGTATAGATGTGAAGGAAAAAAATTAATGAATCAGCTCAACCACTTAGAAAACCTTTTGTTCCTTACTGCTCACATTGTCTGGTGACAGAGCAGCTCTATGTTTGGGCTGAGTTCTTTGTCTTGGCTGTATTTTGGCACAACTTCAAAACCCAGACAGAGGTTTTGCTCCACAGGAAAAGGCATTAAGGACTCAAAAGAATGTGGAAGAGAGCTAATAACTCTTAAGTAAAAGTGTGAAAAGAAGTTTTCTAAAAGAAAAGAACTTCTCAGTGCTCAGTACCCACAGAGGAGCAGCTAAGTCTGGGAATCTGATTTATAATGAGGGCTTTCCCTTTTTCAGTTGTTAATATATATCTCCACATATGCAGCTAGATAAACAATTGGTAAGATTTCAGCAGCACAGAAGAATAATCCAGCTAGGCTTTGGCATTAAGCAACCTTAGGACTGACTTTAGCTCAGTGAATCTGTTTACTTTGCTCAAGTGTTTCTAATAAATACTGTCTCATGTCTGTGTCTCCAAGAAGTGCAGCTACCTCGGCACTAGGTTTTAAGAAGGTTGGAGTATAAATGGAAGAAGGGGGGGTGATGGTGACCTTGTTTTACCAGCACAAGGCATCTCGTGAATACAGCTTCACTGGTACAAAATATCTTTAAACTGGTGCCCATTTCAGAGGGACCAGCCTGGTCAATGCAACAAAGCACTGCCAAAATGCTCAGCATGAGGATGTGCTCTGGTGTCTGAGGAGGCTGCAGCAGCCAGAGCGTAGCACAGTACAGGAGCAACACAGGAGGAGTCAGACAGGAAGGCTCTCACTGCCCAAAGACAACTTCAGAGATCCTCTGCATTTGAAAACCAGCACCCCTGAAATGCGGCAGGACACTCAGAAAGCAGCATAAGAAAAGCAACTCTTGTTTATTGAGAAGAGTTTCTAAGAGTTTTCAAATCCACGTGCTTTGTCTTTGATGCCCATTGCCTGGAGCAAAACTTATTTTCATTTTACCAATTAAAAACAGCTAAAACTGACTTACCTTCCTTATATTTTTTCTGCTGCCAACAATTTAAGAGCCCTAGTGAGTCCCATACACTTTTCTGTTTTGCTATGATACTTCTAATAGCTGAACTGCCTGGTGACAGCATGATATAATTAAAAACTAGATGACCTTTTGAATGCAAACTTCAGTATTTGAAGGTTTGTTGGCAAACCCTCCTTTTGTCTTTTAGAATGGAAATCAAGTTCTCACCTTGCGAAGTCATAGAATGTACCCTATGAAATTTTTATTACTAGGGCAGAGATATAAAATGCCTGTACTCTGACTTGGGCACATTAAATTGTAATAAGAAGGGTCACACTATTTCATGAAATGGAGGAACTGAGAGGAGGATGATAACCAGGGTATATGGTGTACTCTCCACTAAGGTCTGAGCACCTAAACGAGAGCCACTAAAACTTGGTTTGATACTACTCTCTGTTTATGCTGTTTATAGTGTAACACATTGACAAAGATATGCTAATTTTGTTGTACACACAGCAGATAAAATTTGTCATATGCTGAGCAGCTGCTTGTGGCCTACACATTCTACAAGGATTTCTGGCCTACACATGACTGATTTATGCAACAAGATGCTAAAAATACATATACCTAAGCAAATGTGTTTCTGGAAGGAGACTGGTTTTTTTCAGGGCATTTTAATGGCACTTTGTTGAATAGATGGGGTTGATCCCTCTAAAATGAACGCTGTTGCCTGAGTTTAAAGTTTCTTTGAAGTTTTAAATTAAAAATAGAGAGAGTATGTTTATGATACAGAATATAATTTTTGTGGAAATCCTGTTTCCTTCATGATATTCCTGGTCACTGATCTCCAGAGTTAACATCTGAGCCAGGATACAACCTATGAATAATAGAAATCATGATATTTGTATGACATTTTCAAAATCTGTAAGTCCTTTTTCATTATGTTAATAAAACAAGTATTAAAGTAAATTTAGCCGCCTTCTAATAGCGTTGTACTAGTGGATTCAAAATGAGAATATTAAAGGAAGTTTTCCCAGCAGACAGAATTACCAGAGTGCTGTGTGCCAGAAGAAATAGGATGCTGACACACAGTCCCCTGGCTTGCTTTTCAATAACACTGAAAACACAGCAGAGCACACAGCTGCAGTGCCTCACAGCACTCACACTCTGGGGCTCAGTCTGGGCTTAGTTTCAAAACAAAGTTTGTTGTCTTAATTCATTCCATACTTCCGATTTTTAATTGTGCTGATAGTTTACTTAGTAAAGAAAAATCTAACAGATGTACAAATTTGTATTTATGAGGGAATTTACACTCATCTGTTTGCTTGCAAGCTGCATTACTGACACCCTTTTCAACAGCTTAAGTAGAGCTCCTGAGCACTCCAAGCAAAATCATAATCTGTTTGCCCAGGGTTTTCTTTTACACATGGGAGTGAAGGCCCTGCAACAATGGATTTAAAGTATGTTGTTTTTTAAAGTACAAAAGGAAAGTAGCTTGGTGAGTTGTTTTTTCTAACAAAACTATGCTGCTTTGTTATTTTTTTTTTACGGCTTAACTCCAGTTGGAAGTAGGAAGGCCATCTATTTTTAAGGGATTCATAATGAGCTTGTGATGACTTCAAGAACAAACTGAAAGGTTCCCACATGAAAGTGTGTGACAAGTCTGGAGCTGCATTCTCATGTTTCATGCAAACCAGAAACGAGGCCCAGCAGAAACCAGCGAGGTTACGCCCACAGGAATGATGCAGACATATCCAAACTCACTCTAAACTAGGCCAGAGTCTGCCCAGGCAGTAAAACTTTGTCCAAGAATCAGGACAAATATTCAATCAGTCCATCCATTCCAGTAGAAACAACAATGCTGGATTGTAGCATAGGAGAGAGCAAAAATCTCTGCACTTAGCAGTTAGGACACAGAGCTTGGAAAGAAAATCGTGGACAACAGTCCTTGTTTCTCTTTTCTTCATCCACCTCACCTGCTGACATTTATTTGAAGACACCAATTTACTGTATGAAAAAAGCATAATTTGTTTTGAAGCGTCTGATCCTGTAGTTGAGTGTTATATGTGGTCTGAGACACAATCCCAGATCAACTCTCCTGGGACCTTGAGGCAGGATAATCTTGTCTGCTCAGGCTGGCACATCCAATAGATGCTGAACTTCTCAAGCCTGTAATTGTCTTGCCTTCAGCAAAGGTGCAATAAATTATCTTGCATGCAACCAAGACTAAGAGCAGCCCACCACCAGGAGCTGTATGAGAGCAGCTAGGTAGCTCTCAGCCTGCACACCCCAGCTTGTACTCTAGTAACTTGTTCATCCATACCCTCATGCCTGAAGATCTCACCATGACAACAAAATATATAACATACATTCTCAAATGTCCTTGTGACTTCCATAGGGTCAAAAAGTAGTTCTGCAGAATCATCTAAAAATAAAACAAGGTTTTCTCATTCTGACCCCAGAATGCTTAGCTTACCTTTTTCTATCTATTCATGCCCTCCTAAACTTTGAATCAGCTTCCAGAACACATTTCCCACTGCTGATAGGTAAAACACCTATAATTTCAAACAATATGTGGCTGTATTTACCCAAGACTTTAATAGGTGGGACTCCAGAGACACAGTGGAGAGCTCTCACCCTGCAATAGGATCAATCAGGTTTATCCAGACCAGAATCTGCAGAAAAAGCAAAAACTTCTGTGGTAGTTGTGCTACTGGGTACAGTTCCTGGACTCTTGAGGTCTGCAGTTCTCCGGTGTTCTGTCCAGAAACAAAACACCTTCCCTGAGGCTTTCCTGTGTGTAACTCTTCTTGCCTGACAGTGCTACTTTGGGTGAGCAGAACTGACAGCCACGGGCAGTACTTAGGCTGTATCTGCCTGAGTGCAGCAAACTGTTTAACTACAGGCACAGGAATTATATCACACAGGATAAAAGTAAAAATCTATTCACTTACACATGAGACTGCAGTGCAACTGTGTCTTTATTCTGAGCTTTGTTTTAGCAGCATCAATATGGACCACTGCATGTTCCCACTTTCAGAAAGTCGCATTTTATGTCCCCACTTTTAAAAAACTTGCTAAGAAAAATGTCAAAGATTGCTTTATGCACACTCCTACATGTAAGAAGATTAAGAACAAGTCTAACTAGTTTTCAGGAAGAACAGATAATCCAGCATTAATCATCTACCAAGATCCAATGTTCCAACATTTTCTCATTAATTCTTGTGCTTGTCTGCCCACCTACTTAAAATATTTCAACACATAATGAATAAATCACAGGAAGAAATGTAATGAAGTATGAAAGTAAAGTGGAATTCAAATATATCATCCATCAGTTACTATCGTCACCATAGATGTGGACAGGCATTAGAGAAAAGCAAAGAGGAGCATGAGTTTCCTCTTGCTTCTTGTTCCTTCTATGCCAATTCCGAAATCCTTTACAACATACAGGAAAAAATGCTGTTATATCATTAATGCTCTATATGTTTTGTGTACATTGATACAGCTCATTCATTCCCACTGAGTTTCATTTAAGTCATTGCCAGCCTCACAGAAAACACAGGAACAGTTTTGCTTCAAATACCTATGAATTTATAAACGTTGTTTGACCCTCAGTAGTCAAACATACAGAAAATAAAAATAGCACCTTTGCATTTTTTGTCTCTGAAGAAAATTTGTGATCAGCTTCCATTTGCCTAGCCTTCACCCCCTTGCCAGCCTCTCTCTAGCATTCTGCAAAATCCTGACTGCAGCACAGTGACGAGGGAAAGGCATCGGACCGGCGTGACGGAGCAAGGAAGCTGGAGAAAGGAACAGCACACGGTGCTTGCCTTGTCATCTCAGGGGCAGCAAGTGAACAAGTTGTGCTGGCTTTACTCCACAGACACCAAGAAGCAGCCAAGGCCATCTCCATTTAAGGGGGAGCTCGCCATCACTGTGCATTCTTGTGAACAGGACAGGCAAACAAAGGCCAAAAATGCAATGCCCAAATGAATTAAGGCAGTGTAAACATTACAAGGTTGTGCAAGTAGACAATAAAAGAGTACAACTGATTTAAAGCATCAACCACTAAAGCCAGCGTCTTTCAACAGAAATTAGTATTTATTATCAGACAATTAGAGCAAATACTTTCAGATTGGATCTGTGGACACAGGATTTTGGTCTGAGAAAGCAGACTGTCAATTCTTTTCTTTTTTGCTGTCAGACTTAAACATTGACCATCCTTAGTTCACTTGCTTTACAATAGCACAGTCATTCATTCCCCATCACACCCATATATATCTTCTCTTCTCTTACTCATACTCAAAAGCCTTAAGTCGCACAAATAGTTCTATATGACATCTCTAAGGAAAGCAGCTCTAACTTTAAGAGTATTAAAAAAGGAAAATAAGCCTGATCACCTTTCTAGTTCAGATCTATCTCTGTTTACAAAACCAGTTTACATTCAAAAACCTGAAAGGAATGTATATCTCTGAGGAACAATTTGTATCCACACCAGTGGAGGGGAGTGCACATCTACATTAGCATTTTTACTTGTATCAGTTATTGAAGCACTGCCTACTTATCTGTACTCCCCATTCTTCTGGTTCACATGGTGGGAATTCCCTGCTCATACCAGCTTGAAGACTTTTACAGACGGATTTTCCATAGTCACTCCAGGGAATTGCACAAATATCCAGTACACAGGACCGAAACAGAGCTACGTCACATTAAAACTCCAACATACACAGCATGGGGAAAAAGCATTTCACAGATTCACTTTAATTGCACTGCTCTATCTGGTGATGTGGACATACTTATCTGTCAGAAGTTCTTGGAGGGGGGAGTTAGCTTTCTATAGCTGCCCTTTTTTTTCTTTTTGCCTTGCCTAGATACAGGGACTCAAGTGCTGTTGTAAAAATGAAACTTGATTTGTGATTCTAAATACCAACTCTGAGTTATTATATCCTTTTTAATGTTTATCTATAAAAATATCAATAAAGCTTGAGGTTTTAAACTCTGTTTCACCACATTCAGAGGGAAAGGCATGGCAAACACAGGACAAAAGCTAGTGCTTGATACAAAGTTGATGGGAGCTACTGTAAGTGCACTTCTGAGAAGGGCCCCAATAGGACATTTCTATTAAGACCTTTTAAGAATTTGGAAAAGAAGGTGTTTGAGCCAGCAAGGGTGTAAGCAATTAAACTTTTATTCATGATCATTTACATACCACTAAAAATGTTCACCACAAAATGCAAACTTGTAGTTATCTTGTATTCAGCAGTGAAAACAGTCACCTCTTCATAGTAAAGCACCAAAGCACATCACAGAAGAGTCAGAAACAGATTTCATTTATCAGTTTTTCCCCTCACAATGTACTTGACAAAGTTGAAGGCTAAAAGTTCCAGAACAAATTCTACAGTCACCTGAGTGTTTGGCAGGAACAGTACTATTTAGTAGCAGTTACTTTTTTCAGCCTTTTTTGAAAAAAAGAGATATTTTTCACAAAAATGAGACAGACATAATTGGGCCAAACATTGAGTTTCATATTTCACCTGAATTTTTCAATGGGAGAGACAAACAGAACAGTTTGCTAGTAGGAGTACCCTACAACAACTATAAGAACAGTTGTCAAAAAAATGGAAAAAAAACCCAACTCACTATAGCTGATTGGTAGGGCCCAATCCACTCCTAGGCACCTATAACTCCACTCAGTCTTATTCATTACATTTAACTTGCATTTCATTCATACTACATTTAAAAAGACAACATGATTTTTTTTAAGTTAAGTTGTGTACATGTACACAGTTTTGGTAGTCTTTTAAAGCTGTAAAATGTATATGTAAAGAGAGTCCTAATGACCCTATGACAGGCTAAGGAGAAATAACCAGAATCAGTGTTACATACAAAATAATATTCTACCACAGAAACCAATACAGTTATCAAATAATTCATTAGAGAATAAGAGTTATATAAAAAGAGAAATGGTGCCTTTTTATCACTTCACAGCAGCATATAAGAAGGCAACGTTAGGAAAAGTGCACAGCAGAAGAATTGTTTCGTTTTCTGAAAAACTTGAATTTTTCTTCAGACATCAGGCTTTTGTCCAGGAACATATTGGGTTAGGATTGCTTGTATTTTCTCCCAGAGGATGTATTCTCTTCTTGCCTTAATTCTCAGTGAGGCGCTTACTCTGACATGTAGGAGCGATACATCAGGGCCACGATAATCGCTGCTATTGCAGGGATCACCCAGTTGGACCATGAGCTAGAGGGAAGTTTTTGAAAAAAACAGTTTAGGAAGGAACAACCAGCAAGTTATAAAAAGAAAAAGACAAAAAAAAANAGTTGCTTAAAGAAGTCCTTCCTCCCCACCCCAACAAATACTTCAGATTCAGGGCAACAGAACACCTGGATTGGCCAGTAATACTCCAGCCAAGGGAAGAAGCTTGTACAAGTAAGGCTTTGTACTAGAGCTTACAAGAAGCTTGCTTACTAGAGAAGAGTAAAACCCTAGGCACATTTAAAGTCATAGTGTGCCACCCAGAATGTCATTCAATTTAAGTAGCAGCATCACATGACACTTCTAAGCACCCAAATTCTCCACCCAGAGGGTCATGGAAGAGTCCTCTGAGGTTTCAGCAGTAGGTAATTGCCAGCAGGATATAACTTAACAAAGTTTGGTTCAGTGGTATTCCAAAGTGTTTTTCAACCCCCTCTCAATTCTGACAGATCTTTCTTCTTACACACGGAATCCTCTTATTTCCCCTAAATGCAGCAGTGGTAGCAAGGCAAATTTTAAAAGCAAGGCATCCATGCCAGTAAAATAGTTGGCAATGGCACTAAGAGCTTTCTCTTCACAATGAAAACTCCAGAAATAAAAGCCTGTGCAACACAAACCATTTGGTAGATACTGACACCTGTCAATATGAGACAAGTATCCACCTAGTAAGCTTACACACTTGCAAAGTGGTACATAGATGCCAACTTAGACTTTACAGAGCACAAAAATTTTCATGCACCACCCCCTGATATCTCAGCTTCCAGCAGATAAAAGCTATTCAGCTTTTTAAGCTTCGGAAAATCATGAGGAACTTCAAGTTTGACATCAGATGTCATACTGTACCTGGAAGTAGACTGAACAGTAGTAATGAGAGTTTCCTGGAAAGCAAAAGCATAAGAAGATATTTACTCCTGGAAGACAACCCTCTCCATCTTAACTAGCCTCACAGTTTCTCAAAACTCATCAAGTGAGACTAACCCAGAACCAACTCAGTGCATGCATTTGGGAAGCATTTTCTTCTAATTCCTACAGCAGTTCTGTTGTATTATTAAGCTAGCTAATAGCAGTTTCTACAGGCAACACTGCATCAAGTTCCCAAAACACTATCAATAAGAATTTTGCTGTAAGTTTTCAATTAAGATAACTTCAACCTTGGGCAACATTTGAATAATTTCAGTCATCTCTAAGACAAAAATCCTTCCCTTGACTAAAATCAAGTTGAAAAAACTTGGAATTAATTCACAAATATTTTTTATATCACAACTACAAGAAAGCTACTAATTTACATCTACAAAGCTTATTAAACTCAGTGGTTTTAGTGTGGTGTTTCAGATTGTCTAAGAATCAGTCAAATTGTTATAGCTGTTCCTGATACTGATTTGGACTTCTTGTTCAGTTGCCACAGAAAAAAGCAGCACTACAAAGACAAATCCCAGTCGGAGACGTGCACAATATATATGAAGATTTATTAATTTGACTAACTCTAATTATGTGTGACCCCAAGTTAAATTTAAAAATCCAAGCATTAAAACCCTACCTAAATTTAGTGGTACAAGATCCATCACTGCAAAATTACTTGCTTTGGTATCAGAACATTTGCAATTAATTTAAAGAAAGAAGGATTTCCAACACCCTCTCAGAAGTTCAAGCACACTACTTGTGCAAGCACCCAAATCATCCTAGGTTTACACGTGCAAATACTGCGCGGAAAAGGATATGACTCATAGATTACATCTATGCTGCTTTTGTGAACACCTCAATGAAAAACTAACCTCAAAGCCAAACAGCATGGAAGAACTGGTGCCCACATTATCAAGGCTAGCACCTTGTTATAACAGACTTACCACATCCGGGCCCAGAGGATAGCTCCCCTCGCATCAAGACAGTGACAGAAATATGGCCCAGCTCATAAAAACTTAAACTCTAAGACACTGGACACATGCAGTGAAGGTACTTAAAAACAGTGAGAGGACAAGGACATTCAAAAGCCCAAGGCCTTCTGACAGCTCCTAGAGAGTCAAGGCACAGAACCTCCCTAACTTGCCACATACCCACCCAGAGTATAATGCAAATTGAAACTGTCTATGTACAGCCACACATTCTGCTGCAGAAAAGCTCCCCAGCTTCCTTCTGGAATGATGGAGAAGTGTAGTGTAGGTATATCTTAACTCCCACCTGACTGTGCACTGGCCAAACTAATATTCTAAGTTTTTCAGTTTGGTAAATTCCTCGGAGATTAGTCAAAGGATTATCTGCTATAACTTGCACTGGGCAGTCTGTTCTCAGTTGCATTTCTCATTACTGCTCTTAAAGCTTAAGTGCAAACTGCCCTGAATGGCAAAAGAAATCTGAATAGCAGATATTGCTCTTGGTGAAAAGAAGCTCAGAATTTCAATGACTATTCCATTTCTTACTTTTATTAATATACTAGTTCCAGGCCCTAATAAAAAAATGAGTAACTGCTAAAGTGAGCATTTCAATGCCTATATATAGAATTTCTTTCTTTCCTTTAACTGATTCATAGCACTGGAAGATCTTACAAAAGTGATTACTTCTAAGAATTAATCTCTCAAAACAGGAAGATTAAGATGTTATTCTTACTAAGCTTCATTTAAATATAATTCCCCATTATTTCCTAAGCATGCTGCTGTACTGGTAAGCCAAATGCATTGGTAAGCCCAGTGCAAACATCCTCTATGGATACAGAAGCAGCAACTGCACAAATTAATCCCTGAAGCACCTTCCCCCTTAAGGGACATACAAATTTTTTGAGTTTGATAGCTGAGTGCCAACACAGATTAATCCTAGTAAGGATGGAAATAACACATAAGAAAATAAGAGCAATATTGCATTGACAGGACACTCAACAGAATCTACTGAAAAAGTCAGGAAGCAAACAGTAATTTCACCTTGAAAAGGGTTCACAATTGCAATTTAACTGAATTATAATACACTGGATGCCTCTACATTCTCCATCTACTAGCATGACCAATGTATTGTTAAGTATCACATTTTTCCTCCCACAAACACTTATTAGTTTAATCTGTTCTGCCAATAAACTGACTTTTTTTTTTGTCTTAAACTGAACACTAGAAGACCCTTGACTGATTCCAGTCACCTTTTTGCTATAGTATAATGCCATCACGTTAAGTAAACCCCTGGTATGAAGTCACACAAAGAAAAAAACTGTTATGGGAAAGAACAATTTGAAGCAGTATCAACAGGTCTAAGATTTAAAACCTGAAACACCACACTTAAACTGAATTATCTCTTTTTCTGGGGCTATACCTTTCACACACAGGCACTGTGTAATGCTAAGACACTGTCTGTAATGCCCAAAAGAAACAATGTGGCATTTCAAGAAACCCACTTACTGTTGGTTTCTGAAGCTTGGATCTATCATCCTGCAAGAAAAAAAAGAAAAAAAAAAAAGAAATATTTAGACAAAATCTGAAAGCATTAAAAACAAAACCAAACTCACACAATTTATCACTAAAATCAGTTTGTAATTCATTTTGTTAATGTGTATTTTTTCCCTAGGTAAAAACAGACTTGCAAGAGAGCAGATGTCAGTGATTGATTTTGAGCTAACATAAACAAGATCACTTCCTTAAATAATACTTCCCAGTATGCAACAAAGAAGTGAAACCTGAGCCTCCAACAAATTTCTTTATTCTTTGTGCCCATGTTTTTACCTTTCCCTTGTCTCTGGAGAGTACATAACCTTAGCTTATACATTGATTGCAATCATATTAATTCTGCTTAGTGTACTTGTACTATCAGGTAAAGTCAACTAACTGGTTGTGGTCCAACGTCCACTGGACCAAAGGTCCCAAATTCTAAGGATCTTTCACAAACTCAAAGTTCTGCTTGGCACAGTTACATTCATTACAAAAAAGCCCAACAGTATATAATCCTGTCAGTTCTGTATTTGTACATTAAACTACCAAGCTGTTTGTTTCATATCAAGTGAAAACAGGCACTTGCCAAACAAGGAAGAACTGGACAGAGAGCCAGGTTGAGGACAATGTTAGTGGCACAGAAATAGATGGCAAGCCTGCAAAGCCACAAGTATGCATCAGAGCCAAATCACTTCTTATTAGGACAAGCTACACTAGTAGGATTTATCAAGAGATGACCTGAGAGAAACAAGATCAGCAATCTTACTGTGAAATAGGCTACTCAAGACAGTGATTTTTACCCCAAATGCCAGACAAAACATACATGAAACAAGAGGAAAAGAGGCAGAAATGGGCAGTAAAGTAGAACAGACAGGCACACTAGCAGCCTAAACCTCAAACAGTGGTTTTCAACTATTGATGCAGGAGAGCCTAGCTGAAGGCAGCCAAGGCAGCAGCTCTGTAGCTAGGAAGAAATACTTCAAAATTTGAGACAGTAGAAAGGTGTTCATTAAAAGTACGGGAAATGGGATGGACAGTATAAAACAGAGGATGGGACAGATGATCCAGTGGGAACTGATCATAAACAACCCTGACAACCACAAGTAGGGAACCATGATACAGCCAAAAATGGCAGGAGTCAGAGAGGGGAAAACTGAGCAACAAACTAGAAGCACAATATTTATAATAACCATTTTCTAAACATATATACGAAGAGCCAGGATTGCATCTTTTGATGGAAGCCTGGCAGATACATATTTACAATGGTGAAAGCTTGGAAGTGGTTTAGTCACTCTGCACATTCGTGTAAGAAAAGGTCTAGACAGGCTGACATGCCACCTTCAGGGGTTACAGAGTTTCATTACAAAGTTGACAGCATACACCAGAAATGACAGGATTCCATATTCGGTTTATTCAAGAACTAGGCTGTAAGGCAATTTAAATCACCAAAGCTGTGACCATCCTTATGCTACACCAATCAAATCCCTTCACAGGGGGATTCAGGGGGAATTATCTCAAACCTAGGTCCATCTCCACACAGCTGCAGGACTGGCATCCAAACAAACTAGCAGCTCATCTTGACTTTGAAGTAATTACCAGACAGGTAACTAGATGCAAAAGCAGTATAGTAAACACAAGAGTAAGGACACTCTCATATACTCACGGGATGAAGTTCCCCAACGATAAAGGATTCTGACATTGTCCTTGCATCTGTGGAATGGCCAACATCTTCAAAGTTCTCAGTAGCATCTCCTCCAGCTTGCTCCCTAAGGACCTCTTCACCTCCTGGGTGCTGCAATTTTTAATGAGTTTGAATTTGTTACTGAAATACATTTCAAGTTCTAGAAATGGAAATTCTGCATTTTTACATTTCTAAAATTAAAAAAAAAAAGCAAGCAAAATCAGCTGCTAGACTTCATAGAGCAAACATAATCTTTTCTGAATAACTAGAGAGCTTTATGTACTCTCTGAAGCCAAAACCAAGGAAGCTAAGTCCCTGTTTCATTGGCAAAGAAGCAATAAGAGGCATTACGCCTTGCAACTAAAGCATTTAGAAAGTTGTGTGGGAATCAGTCTGGATTTTAATAGCCCAACTATCATTTGAAGTTACATTCTGTGTTTTCAGTTCTTTAGGAAACGTGTGTTTTCATTCAAGCAACACTTTATACAGCAGAAGGATAAAAGCCAAAAAGGTATAAGCTGCAGCAAGAACATTCCAGGAAGATAAAAAATCTGTTCACAAGAAGCACAGTCACACACTGGCAAAACAAGCTGGCAAGGTGCTAAGGCACCTGATCTTCTAGTTAATCCTGGTTTGAGTGGGGAGCTGGGCCAGACACCTTTAAGGGTCCTTTCAAAAACAAATTATGGTACAAACATCAAGTTAAGACAGCTCCTTTGGAAGAGATTAATCACAACTGGAAGCTCACTCAAGACCCTAGAACAGCAGTTTGGTTTTAATAGACTATGGAATCCCGAAACCACATTGCTGATGAAACCCCTGAGATACAGAGAAGTCATCTCCCAGGATCTTCTAATACTTCAATCCATCACCATTCCCTTAACATAAACCCCTGTTCTCCATTAACTTTTATTCTTCCCCAGGATGCACTTTGGGGGTTTTATGAAGTTTTTATGTAGCACATTTTTATCTACCAAATAACTCTGCCTGAATATAATGCAAGATCTGCCACATCTTCGAGTTCAGTGCATTTCCTCAGCTCCAAGTAACTTATTCATGTAATGGGTAACACGCCACAAAAATTCACCACTCAACTTTCAAGCAGGAAAGTACTACATAAACATTGGGAATGATTAGGTAAACAAGTTAAGAGCACTTCCTAGTACTGCCTTGGATTAAGGCAACCATGGAATAGATATCAGCACTTCACCAGTAGCAGAGATAAAAGGCTTTGGAACCTCAATTCAATTTTTAATGCTTCTCAGTACAAGACATAAAATTACAGAAAATAGGTAAAATTTCTACAATACAGGGTCATCTTGTGGGGAGCACAGCTCAGCAAAAAGCCCACAGGTTAAATAAATAGCATTTCTAGGCAATTCAGGTTCACACTTACTTCAAATCCTCCTATTAACCTTGTATCAAAACTTCTGACAAAAACAGTATTTGTTCATAGAGATGAACCAACCTACTACTAAGAATTTCCAGCAGTACCAGAACTCCCCAACTTGAATCTTCACATTAAAGTCAGACATTTATTTTAACAGATTAAGGAAATTGAGGAGAAAAAAACCCAAGCAAACTCAACACAACACTTTTTAAAGAGTCGAGATACCAGTTATTAGGGTAAAGGATCCCTACCATGACTAAGCAAAAGCAAGATTAAGCAACTGATAAGAGAGATTAGACACAGGAGCTGAGCCAAAAAAGGTCAGAAGAGTACGTAAGAGTAAAGATTATGCAAACAACCTGCAAATATGGCATGCTCACCAAAATCCTGTCCTTGAATCCATTCTGCTAAGTATTCAGGGAAAGGACTGGACAAAAGTTGAGGGAGCACTCAAGTTCAATGCCTTGAAATGGCACTTAAGAAGCTGAACTTGGGTCTAACCAGCACTCCAAGACATAATCTTAATTAAATCTTCATAGATTTTCTTCAGCAATGTGGTTCTGGGTTTTTTAGTATCATGCTAAAGAATTGTGCCCCCCCAAATAGAAAAATAGATGTATCAACTTCAGTAGAAAAGGTGGCACAACCTTGGAAAACATGCTTGACAAACAAGATATCAGCAAGCAGCAAAAAGCCCCGAAGTTAAACCACCCATAAAGCACCAACAGCACAAGCAGTATGTAAACTCCTACTCATGCACTGCACTGAAACCAAACCCCACTCATACAAGCATATAAAATACCAGTTACTCCAGCAGGTCATAAAGATCACATGGTTTACTCTAGCTCACAAAATAAAATTCATTAACCAGCCAAACAAATGGATAATTTCCAATGTAACTGCATCTACATTAAAATTACTTCATGGAGTACTTGAACAGACTACTTGCAGGTTGCAGCTACAGAATGATCTTGTACTAACTTGTGTTCCCAAATCCCTCCCTTGTGCCATGACAAAGCAATCACTCAGCAGTATGGGCAGCACCACAGAGGCACTGCAGCTTCTCTGCAGAACTAGTTCTTTGTCTAATTAGCAACTGATCCCTCTGTCTACAAAATCACAATATTGGTGTCAAGACAGTGACTGCAACCAATCTTCTCTACCAACCCCCTGACTGACTATCACAGATCAGCTGAAGAGGACAAATTCATCCTAACCTCTGCCACTACAGCTGGAAAAATGGTAATTTTTTTTCAAGATATGAGCAAGGCTAAGAACAAAGAATCACACACAGAATTCCAAACATAAGCCATTTACCAGATAATGTTAATTATAAGCTACTAGACATTGATGGAAGTACTTTGAAACTAAACACTTTGCTTTTAGATGCCACCTCTGCTTAACGATATGAACTTATAAACCCTCTGTAAATAACTAGCACATAATAAACACAATTAAAGATTTCATTAAAATCTTTCAGTAAAACCTCCCCTAATGAAAGAGAGCAACTGTAATGTCTCACACAATGGGCAAGAACTGACTTTTCTATCAAAAGATGAGCATCTTTCATGGTTGGATGAGTTTCCCAAAGCTTGTTTATACAAGGCCTTTGTTCATGATTCTGCCTGGTAAACAAAGCCTGCTACCAGCACTGCCACTTTAATGAAGATCCTCTGGATAGACTCTAGAACTGGAAAGCCCACAAGGCTATACAGATAACTCCTCCTAAACCAAAATCCTGTTGATAAAATTAATTGAAGAGTTCTTTCAGGGAAAACTGTGATTCAGGGGAAATGAAAAAGCTTTTGATGATAAATTAAGATAGCCTAGCTCGTTCCTAGTATTCTAATATCATAAATAGCCTAAGTTACATGCATAACAAATGCCTACACAGAGCCAGCACTAGTATAGAGCACAGACTAATTCCTTACATCAGCACATTAGAAAGTTTTAGACACGGCAAACATGCAATTAATCTTGCTGCTCTCATCTGGGTCACAAGTCCAACTTACCTCATCCTGAATGCCATCTTTTCTTCCCCTTGCTACAGACATGTAGATTTCTCAGTGTCATAGTTCAAGACTCTATTAAAGCATAACTACCTTAATTTGCAACTCCTGTGCCGTCTCCCTTCCTATATCGAGGGGAAGCAATCTAGGGTTCAATTTAACTCTCAGGGAGATCAGCAAAGGTCGCCATTAGTGGCAGTCTCATAAACTCACAGTTCACTTTTTGCTCTACAGGAATGAAACGCAGAAAGGGTACAGTGACAGAGCCAGGAAGACCCAGAGAACCTCAGCTCTATTATGCAGGACAGACAGACAAATGCTTGCTTATTTCAAGGGCATTTTCACGTAGCCTGAAAAGAGTCCTCCAAATTATTTCTATCACCTATTTAACTTTCAAGACAGAAATCGTCAGCTCATGTAAAATGTCAGGAGCCTAGGAAAGAAGAACTCTCTCTGACAGTGTATTTTGGAAAACTATCATTAGGCTTTTAGATGAAGTGCAAAGAAACACTCAGTAGCTTGGTGCCTGCCCTGATTTCAGCGGGGATAGTGTTGCACTTTCTTCTTGGAGGCTGGTACAGTGCTGCACTTTGGATTCAGTATGAGAATTATCAGTGATAACACACTGATGCTGCAGTTGTTGCTAAGTAGCACTTACCTAATACAAGGACTTCTCAATGTCCCATGCTCCAAAAGCAAAAAGGTGCACAAGAAGCCAGAAAGGAGCACAGCCAGGACAGCTGATCCAAACTGGCCAAAGTGGTATTCCATACCACAGAACATCATGCCCAGTATACAAACTAGGAGGAGATGGCTGGGAGCTGCAGCTTGCTGCTTGACAATGAGCTGGGCATGTGTTAGCATCTCTTTTTGTGTCATTTTTAATTGTAATTATCATATTTTATTTCAGTTATTAAAATGTTCTTATCTCAACCTACACGTTTTATCTTTTTTTCCCTAATTCCCTTTCCCATCCCATCAAGGGGTTGTGTTAAACCACAACAGTGCCCATTTCCCTACTTACAAAAGAGTTACAGCTTGCAGAGTTTCACACAAAAGTGCTAAGAAGTCCTGCTTCTTAGAACATTTTCAAATCCTCCTGCAAGCTTCATCAGAGCTTAAGGAAGCATTAACACTGGGTTTAATCCTCAGACTGCAAGGTTCTGCAGGGACAGTTCCCATTGTTCACTGCCAGACTCCAAACGTGCCAATCTTTCAATGCAAGCTGATCATGACTTTAAACACGGCATTATGCCACTCCTCCACAACACCATCACCCTGCATGAACGTAACTTATTGCCACACCGGGGAGAGAACATTTTTCTTCTGATGCAGTAGAACAATATTTGTTTTTTTGCACTTTATTTGATCAGCATTACAAAACACATTCAGTGGGAGCTCTCCATTCTAAAAGAAGTTCGGCAAAAGTGCTATGGAAGCACAAGTTCCCACCTTACAAAAAAAAAAAAAATATTTACCAATCTGTTTTTCGCTAAATTCTTAGACCACCAACAATTAAATTAACCTAAACAAAGTCTGTATTAGCTTTGTATTAAATGCATGCCATACTTGGTTTCCAGAACAAGAAACTTCTCTCTGGTAGAGATGTTCCTAAAGATGTCAGTTTTTTTGCCTAGCTAAAGGAATCCAATCAAGTTCCCACAAGAGCCTCACCACAACAGCAAGTAAATCAAGACACAGATCATTCATTTTTATAGGCTCAGCTATTCTTGTTTAGCCCATTAGACTGATGGCAAATCCTGACTAGAGTGATGATTATATTAAAACTATAGGGAAATACTATAGAGCATTGCCAATGTACTTCGTCCATTCAATGACATTTAATGTTCTTCATATCTGTAATTATCTACAATAGAGATACAGCCATGCTGTGAGTACACATGCATTTCTAGTAGCTATTTTCCTTTAAATGACATAGGACCTTATCCTGGTTTCAGCTGGGATACACTTCACTTTCTTCTTAGGAGTTGGGACAGTACAGTGCTTTGGATTTAGCATGACAATAATGTTGTTAATGAACTGATGCTTTGCTTGCAGCTGAGTAGTGCTCACCTCAGTCAAGGACTTTTCAGTGTCCCATGGTCTGCCAGTGAGGGAGCAACTGGGAAACTGAGTTTCCAACTGGGAAAAGGGATATTCCACACCACAGACTGTCACACTTCATCCATAAATGGAGAGGAGTTATCCATGAGCCACCAATCACTGCTCAGGAACAGGCTGGGCATCGGTCAGAGAGTGGAGAACACGTCCATGGTGCACCATTTGTTTCTGTTGGGTTTTATTCTTCTCTTTCTTCTTATAATTACAACTATTGTTACATTTACTTTATTTCAATTATTAAACTGTTCTTATATTGACCCACAAAACTGACCTTTTTCTAATTCTCCTCTGCATGCACTGGGCAGGAGGGTGAGTAAGCCACTGCATGGTACATGGGTACTCACTGGGGTTAAACCACAAGACCTGAAGTGAAGGAAAAGGCTTTCCAAGTCTTCTGCAACATAGGTCCTATAGCCTTTAATGACAAATCACATATAAGTTTCTGGTTTCAAGAATACTCTTTCTTGCCAGGACCTTTGAAATAATGCATTCTGAAAGCTAAGGTCTCTTGATTTCTTCTCCCAGACTTGTAAAATCAAAGAAAATTCAGAGATGAATATTCAAGCTATGAATTAATCTGCCATTTAAAAAAACAAAAAACAAACAAAAAAATCAACCTGATTAAAAAAGCAGTTGCTGGAATTTTCATTAACCCCAAGGATAAGATATCAAAGCACACAATTGTTTCCTCCTGCACTTTTTCTATATTTTATGTGATCTTTTTTAAGCCTTGTCCTTTAGGAAACCAAGCTACTATGGGTCACACCACGCGATGCCTCCACTCCTGATACATACATGTCACCATCTCCAGCTCATTTCCTATCTAACTTCAATCAAGTGTTCACAGAGGTCGATTGTTCCTCAAAACCAAACAAGTTCCACTAAACATCTACGAGCTCCATGAAGACACAACAGCTGGACAGAGGGAGCACAGCCTTTAACTACTGTAATGGAGTGAAAAGCAGCACCACACTTTCACTTATCAAACACAAGAGCATCCAAGGTGTCCTCCAGACTGAAGCACAGTAAAGTTTTCAACTTCATTATTAATAAGAAAATATTTCCATAGGTTAATGCAGTAGCTGAAAAGATGGCTTATTGGTTTAAGACACAGGACTGGAAAGCTTAGCTGCTGCTCCCATTTCTTCACTCCCCAGTAAACTGATACTTATGGACTACTGGGCAAGAGCATGAGGGACATGATGCTTTAGCAGTGCAACCTTTTTAACACTATTGGACTTAAATTTCAGTGGCCTACATTTAAGTCTTAAAATATGTTAAACTTTTCTACTTCTGAAAGTAACTGCAAGAAGCAAACCTGAGTTTAACCAATAATGCTATTGCAACAGCTGACATAATCCCCACTTTGAGTAGGGTTTACTGTATTCTGGAATGAACCAGCAAGAGGCTAGCTTCAGTTTCTCCTCAGCTGTCACATGCAAATGCCTCAAGGTGTCTGACAGGTGTCAAAAGACATAACACTTGAAAAGTTAACTAAGTACCAAAAGCATTCAAAGACAAAAAAAAGGTTAAAAAAATGCCTTAAGAAGTATCTTAATTGAAGAGTTCCATAACAAAAAAGCGTCACTTAAAATATTTCCAATAACTAGTTCCAACAACCTCATTCATTATCTCAGAATGTCTTCAAAACCTCAGCTCAAAACCAGCCATGTTCTATTGAAAGCTGTTTAATGTGAGGTTGAAGTCTGACTTATGTGTACCAGAGAGCCTCAAGACATCCCTCATATTGTCCAAAATCGAACTATTTAAATACTTACAAACAGAAATCTTTCGACAATTCTTTTGACATGCTGCCAAATTATCAATGTTGTCCTGAAGGATGAAAATGGGGCTTTCTTGGAGAAATTTACACAAGTTGATGCCTCTTAATATGTACCAATTTCACCATTTGTACTGAAGGAAGAGGCTGTGCAACTACTTAAACTCAAAAGCTTATTAGATCCTGAGTTTTTTTTGCTAAGTGTTTTTTTTGTTTTTTTTTTTTTTTTCTTGGGCGGGGTTAGGTTTAGGGCTTTTCTAAGGTGTGAGTCTTTCTGCTTCTGTCTCCTCAATCTGGACAATATGTACAAACAATACAACTTGTATCAATCAAAACTGATCAAGTTTCCGAAAGCTAACTCCATTTCGCAGCCTACATGAAAAGCTGCATTCTCCTCCAGAGCTTCTATAATTAAATTGGCCCTGACTGCATAACCATACAGCAATGTCAGTAACTAATGGATGAAGATGACCAGGGGAAGAGCCAGATGAAAAATAACGAAGGAAGAGTCAGTAGATCAGTTTCACAATCTGCCTTTCTGGAAAGCCAAACAATTTGTGTTGACACACACCTTAAGAATGAAATACTACCTGTGTCAACACTGCCTTTGAAAAATTGCTTGTCAACCCTCCTTTGCAAAATGCTCAGTTTCTCCTTTGAATTGCAAGTGTTTACAAGCATGAAAATCAAGATGGGGCTACAGAACTACTGATCCTAAAAATATGTCACTTCTCTACCCATCTAAACAGTATTCTTTAAGAAATTTGTCTACCATACACTTTTTAATTGGTTGCTTTTAGGAAGAATTTCTCCACAGAAAGGGTAATTAGACATTGAAACGGGCTGCCAAAAGTGGCAGTCACCATCGCTGACAGTTTTAAGGAAAGACTGGATGTGGCACTTACTGCCATGGTCTAATTGACACAGTGGTGTTTGGTCAAAGACTGGACGAGCAGGGGAGAAAACTCAAAATATCTAAGCCCCAGCACCATTCAGTTACTGAAAAAATAAATGGTAGTTTTATTTCTGCATTTCCACTGAAGAATGTTTTAGTCCAATAACTAAAATGCTTCTTTATTAACCACGGCTATCAATGATTACACCAACTGCTCACTGTCTGCCAGAGACTAAAAACATCAACCACTAACTGGGGAAGAAAAAAGCCCAACAAAACACAGCCAAAGGAATTGAACTTGACTCTAGTGCTCTACACTAGAGTTTGAACTGGTGCAGCTTTGCAGCACCACACTGCATCCCCTTACCAAGCAGATTAGGGTAGCAGTGAGAGTCGCCCTAATTTTCTGAATCTGACTGCCTGTATGTAAAGCCACATCTGCCATGTCCTGCAAAAAAAGACCACGCAGGTCTTAAGGCCACCCAGGATGTACTTATTTGGCAGATATGAACAGAAGCCACTGTGACCAAAAGGCCTGACCAAGGACTGGATATAAGGAAGAATTTTTTTACAGTGACAGGAGCGAGGCATTGGCACAGGTTGCCCAGCGAAGTTGGGAATGCCCCGATCCTGGACGTGTTCAAGGACAGGGGCTGGAGTAACCTAGTCTAGTGGAAGACATAGCTGCCCTTGGCAGGCGGCTGCAATGAGCTGAGCTTTCACGCCTCTTCCAATACAAACAATTTTGTGATTCTGTGACTATTAGAGTAACCCTAAGAACTGTGATATTCTGCATGTTGTGGCATTTTCTTTCCACTTTGTGAACTTTCTTTCCTGTTCCATAATACAGCAGACACTACAATAGTGTGAAGAGAGGAGTTGCTGACCTTTTAGTTCGCAAGATAATATGGGTCCCAGCTGAATCTTCACTTTTGTTTTCAGCTGGCACACCAAAGCAAGAAACAGATGGATTCAGCCCAATTCTTGGCACCCAAGACTTACACAGCCAGCCCGCCTATCTCAGCCCTCAATACTGACTCCATTTTTTTTTCTCCTTGTCCTTATTTACTGGGAACTCCAACTAGAATTCAAAGTTTCAGGCGGGCGCGGGCACACGGCGGATGACACGGTAGCTTATTCGGCGAGCACGGCACTCGCGGGTTTCTCCTGCCCGAGCGGCGCCCGGAGCCCCGGCCCGCCCCGCGGCTCTTCCTCCTCGGCG
>VYXF01011285.1:477323-490639 GCA_013397295.1 Polioptila caerulea
GGAGCGGGCGGACGGGAGCCCGCCAGGGGCACAGCGCGGGGAGCCGCCGGCGAGCCCTCAGCGTGCCGGCAACACGGGCACCCACCTCGTCCAGGAACTTGGTGACATCGTAGATGCGGTTGTGGATGATGATCCAGGTGCTCTGGCTGTTGTTGTGCTTCTGCACCTCCTCCAGGCGGTAGTAGCGGCCCCGCCACGGCTCCTTCCCGGTCTCGCTGGAGCCCACCATGTCCTGCCCTGCCCTGTTCTGTCCCGTTCCGTTCCGTCCGGTGTGCTCCCGCACCGCACTCGCCACAGGCTGATACGCCGCACGCAGCCGGGGCGCCGCCGCAGGCCCTATCACCGCCCACCGCCGCCCCGCCCCTCCCGCCGCGCCGGGTTCTCATTGGTGGAGGGCAATGCCACTCAAGGCAGACGGATAGCCTGGCGGCGGCCGTGCCACGCGGGGGCGGGACTTTGCTGTCGTGCCCCGCCCCCTCTCCGCCCCCCCGCTGTCCCACGTGACCCGCGGCTGGCGGGCGGGGCGGGGCGGTGCCGGTGCCGGGGTCGNCCGCCGTCCCACGTGACCCGCCGCTGGCGGGCGGGGCGGTGCCGGTGCCGGTGCCGGGACAGCCCCCATGGCTGCGGCCGGGCTGCCCTCGGTGTCGGGCGCTGGGGTCGCAGCTTCTCTTCCTTTGGCAGCGGCGGGCTGCGGGGCTGCTGGTGTGCACTGCGACGGGCCGACTTGCAATATAGAACCGCATTGGAACGGTTTGGGTTGGAGGGGACCTTTTAGGTCATCTGGTTCCAATTCCCGTGCTATGGGGACCACTAGACAAGATTGTTCAAAGTCCGATCCAGCCTGGCCTTGAACACTTCCAGTATAAGAAAGACAAGGAACTGCTGGAGAGTGTACAGCACAGGGCCACAAAGATGTTTAGGAGTCTATAGCACTTCTTATGGGAAGAGACTCAGGGAGCTGTCAGACTCTTTTCAGTGAGATAGGACGAGGAGCAATGGCCATAAAGTAGAAACCAAGAAGTTTCACTTTAACATGAAGACCTTTACATTGACAGTGGCAGAGATGGGCCAGTCGGGGCTGCCCAGGTTGGTCGTGGAGTCTCCCTCTCTGGAGACATTCAAAGCCGACCTGTCCGTGTTCCTGTGAAGCCTGCTCCAGGTGACCCTGCCTTGGCAGGGGCGTTGGACTACATGATCTCCAGAGGTCCCTTCCAACCCTAACAATCTGTAATTCTGTGATTCAGGCTCCCTGGGCAGCCTGTCCAGCACGCTCGCAGTAAAGATTTTTTTCCTGACATCTAAGCTGCATTATGCTCGTGCCGCCGTGGTAAAGCCGGCTAGCGTCCCGGCTCGGCGAAGAGCTGCCTGCGCCGCGCTAAAGCGCCTTTGCCTTGGGCGCTCAGCGCCGAGCGCGGGCTGAGTTAAACCCGGACACAACGTGGCCGTGCCGGGGCTCTGGCCGGCGCTGGGACCGCCCAGCACCCTGCGCTCCCCCGCCGGTGTGCCAGCAGGCAGGGGCTGCCCGGCAAGTCACACATCCCCGCTGGTCCCGGCCCGCGGCGCTGCCCGAAGGCGGGGGGGCGCGGCTGCCGCTCTTCCCGCGCAGCCCGTGAGGCGATCCCGGCGGGAGCGCCCCTGACACAGGCGCTTCCTCACGGCTCCTTAAAGCTTCCCGGCTGTCGCAGGAGTCCCTCGCCCCGCCTTGGGAGAGCTCTCCCGCAGGGCTTGGAGCGAGGCTTCCCCCCTGTGGCACTGCCCTGCTTGGCTGCCCGGCGGGCTGAGGGCACAGGGAGCCGTGCCTTCCCTTCTCTCGGTAAGGCTCTGTCACCAATCCAGGGCCCTGTTTCCCTGCAGTTTTGGCTGAGGTAAAATATGTTTCCTTTGCTCTGGTCTCACATGTGTTTGGTGGCTTTGTCTGTATTTCAGGCCAGTATGGGTCCCCAAATCCCCATGTCACGCCCACCATACACGGCTTAGGTGCCTCAGCAGCAATAGTCCCATGGACACACGCAGGCGTGATTTTAGGCTGGATTTGCGGATTTTTTTTGCAGCATAAAGTTTACCCAGAGTGACCTATTGCCCTTCCTGAAAGCTGGTGTTTAACTTTTGCACCCTGAGCCTGAGTGCAGGACAGCTTTATACTTGAATGCCACCACTATCTTCAGGTCCTGCCTCAGCTTTTCAGTCAGCCTGAGAGTAAGAGTAGCTGCTCTCCCTCAGATTGGTGTTGTTCCCAGCTTTAATAACGAGGTTCATCATTCCCACTTCTAGGTTGTTACTGAAAATTGCAAATACTTCTGCCAAGCTCTGAGATTTAGTTGCCTCTTCTGACAGAAAAGACAGTGACTGTGTTTCCCTGGCTGAAGTTGTGTTCAGCTTAGCAGGAGCTCAGCGATGGTTTCAAATTCACGTGCTATGATTATTGCCATATAAAGGTGCAATTTCTGCCACACACGTAAAGTCTTCTTGAACATAGGGCGGCAGTGTTTATTTCCAATGATTTATAACCAGTAGTTCTTTCTTAACTGGTGGTTCAGTAGTAGCTGCTACTTTTGTCTTTACCTTCTCCCCTGAGGGGAGAAGCCTTTTGCAAGCACTCTGTCCCATTAGCTTTTAAGATGTCTGGGAAGATTTAACTTAGGCTTGATACAGCAACTTGTTCCCACAGGGGAGTTGTCCTCAAACAGCAAGCAGGGCACTGGAGCGTTGCAGCATGTGTTTTACAACATCTCTGCCACAAAAATCCCCAATAAACATTATGAAAGCTGAGGACTCAGGCTTTATTTTCTGTGATTGCATAAGGACAAGATTTTTTTCTCATTTGTTTGAAATTGAACTTTCCCTTGAGCTGTAGCTTTTGGAATTCTCTGATGAAGTGATAGTCTTGACTGGCATTTAAAAAAAAACCCTACTTTTCATGACTGCTGAAAAAATTGAAATGTGTTTTCCTTTAAGGGTAAGAAATAAGAAAATATTATTTTCTTTTAAATGACAGTTATGAAACACTCACCTTGTAATTTTTCCTAGATATGGTGGAGGCTAATCTGTTTAAAGTGTTACACTGTAAAGAAAGCAAAGCAAAATCAGAATAGCAAAGTTATCTTTGACATTGTTCCTCAAAATGTGCTTCCAGTTCATAATTGTTTTATCACAGTTTAAAAAATTGCTTTTCAGATGGATACCTGGTGAGTTCATAAAATTTGAAATCAAAATATTTATTGTTGTCTTCACTGTGCTGCTGAGACCATTTCCCAAAATTGTTTTAGGGTTTGGAGAAGGGAGAAATATTAAATCAGCTTTTTCTGGCATGCAGTGTTAATTCCTGGCTTTCTAACTACCTCTCTTTCATTGAAATACTTTGATTGTACTGTTAAAAGGTGTATTTTTCTTCAAATAATGAAATGTTAGATTTTTTTAATTTTTTGTCATGAATATTCTAACTCATTACACTGAGCCTGGCCTGTGCTGCAGGGCAAAGGAGCACACAACAAGCATCCAGCAAGATAACAAGATGGGTAATATGAATTCATGTTGTTCCCATTCACATGCAATTTGTTAGTACTGCATCAAAGAATCAGATTTTTAGTCTGGAATTCTGATTCTTTGGGTTCTTTTCGGTGGTTTTTAGACGTTCCAAAAATGTCAGAGTTCCATTGCATGTGCTCAGTTAATATGGCAAAGGGTCATACATGTACTCTGTATTCTTTTGTCCTTGTCTTTTATCAGAATATTCTGACTCTTGCAAATAATTATTTTTTTCAAGTATAATGCATTACATATAGAAAAAGGATATTCAGCTGTTTTAGCTGACCAAATTATGTTATATTTTTTCTATATTTTAAATCAAAAGATAATTCATTATTCATTTACCTAAAAACTTACAAAGTTCTGTACACAAATACCTGCCTTTCAAAAATGAATTAATTTTTTTTATTTTAAGACCCAGGTATTGCTTTGGGACAATCAACAGTATACCATGAATAACACCAGACACCAGTCTCTGTTCTTTGTCAGTCTGCCTGAGCTGCAAAAACTCCGTGCTGCTACAGTAACACTGAGTCCTCAGATACCAGAAGCTGAGGCAAGGAGTACACAGATAAAGACTTGCAGGTAAAGAGTTCTGAGGGCTATTATTTCCAGAAGCTGCTATCAGTTGTTATTCAAATATTTCATTAGCAGTACTAGAATTAACTGTAGTAAAATCAGCAAAATTCTTGTCAGTGGCAAATGGTACAAAAATGTTTAAAATAGGGTTGGTTTTTTTTCCTTGGGCAGGAGACTTGCTGAACAAAAAATTGGAGAACAAAAAATATATTTTTATTATGTTTTAAATTTCATAGGCTAAAACTAACAAATCCACATACTTCACATTTATAAATGGTTAAAATTATTCTGTGTTTACCTGCAAAGCTGGGATGCTTCATGTAGGTTAAGACAAAGTGGAAAGACTATTAGGAAAGCAGATATAGGCTCCTTAGCATTCACCAAGCATTATGTTATTCCCTTTAAAACAGAAGGAGAGAAATGAGAAATTCTACACAAAATAAATGCTTTTGGAGAGCTCCATTTGTGTGCCAAAGGCCTGTAATCTTTGTCATAGACCATTGTGGGTCATGTAGAGCAAATAACTTGGACTAATCCAATTTGTTATACTGAACCAATGGAAACTGATTAAAAGTGGAATGTACTGTGCTTGCTAAAGGTGAGGAAAATAAATTTAAGCTGAGAAAATAAAACATTTTTAATTTCTTTCTCACCTTTTTTTGTAGACAATTATTATTCCTGTATCAAGAGGTCCTTTCTGCACCTGTTATGGGGACACTGGATCAGATTTTGGTTGTGATGGCGGTCAGTATCTCTGTGTAAATAAGTATCTGTGGTTGCAGACTGCTGCAGAGGAGCAGAGTGCACCTCACTCAAAAGAGAGAAGCAGCACTATGTTTTATTGAGGTAAAATAATAATTTGACAGAGTTTGATGGGTCTAATGGAATTTAGCAAACTTTTAGCAGTGTTCTGACAAGGTTCAGGAAGTTTGATGCCAAGGTTTACCTTAATAATTGCACATGGAAGAAACATGAAAAGGAAAACTGAGTTAGAATGACTCAGAGAGGGACCAGAGGCACAAAGAGTAAAGAGGGCCCTCCTGTGGAGACATGAGGTTTAGAGTAAATCCTTTCTTGGAATTCTTTTTTGGAGACTGTATGTGTCTGTATCCAATCTTTGTCTCAGACTTAGTCAACAGTTCATGCCTAATGGAATTGTCCCTACAATGTTTATAGTATCTGAGTAGCTCCATGGATTAGTAATTCTTTGCAGCATGAGGTCAGCATGCTTTCAGTCACTTACTGCAGATCACAGGTAAGGGTGTCACAACCTGTTCTAAGGAAGGTGCTTTTAATTTCCAGTATGGAATCTCTAAACTTGAGAGGAGTCCCTGCTCAATCAGAGTCACCTGCCTTGCAGGCCACCTGTTGTACAGTCTGGCATTCAGGGAGTACTCAGTTTGGGCCCATCCTGATTTTAGTATTTAAAGGGTGAAGTAGTTGGCTCCTAATCAATAACATAAGCAAGACAAATGTCTTTGATTTAGTGCTGATCGCTCTTTCTGTACTTTATCTTGTAATTTGGGGTTTTGAAATTAGGGTTATTTTTGAATTTAGGGTTATCTTGTACTTTAGGGTTTTGAAAACACCTTTTGAAATATTTTTCAAGACACTTTCACGCCCTTGTGTATGAGCCAGGGACTTTCCAGCTTGCAGGTTCATCCCAAGGATGTGAGGCCTGTTGCTTATTGGTCAGTCTGAACCAAAGTATGGCTAGGGACCAATTGTATTTGTCACACATATATGTTATGTTTCTCTAAGAAGTTTAGAAGTTTCTCTAAGCATTTATTTTCCATAATGTTTTGTTTGAGGATCAAGGATAGGTAAGAATATTTCATTTAAAGCAGATTTTTATTTTTGTGCATTAGTGGTGTAGAAGGACAACTAAAGTCCTTTATTGTTTTGATGAAATGGCCTTTTCAGATGGTGAACCAATCTGTGGAATGGAATGGGCTCAATTGGTAAGGTGCCACTCAATTCACAGGGAGAGAAGCAAGTGCAGCATTCTGCAGCTTTGTTTTGGGCAGTCTTTGGCTTGCTTGTGAATATATCTTTAGCTAGAAAGAGATTACACTATGACAAATACCTGAGCTAATCTTTTTTCTCCTTTAAAACACTGCATAAAGGGTTTGCTTAATTATTCCCTTGCATGCTTTTCAAAGGCAAAGTCACTGTTGTACCAGAATTTAATTTACACCTAATACCAAACACTTGATTTATTTTTTTTATTGTTTCTTTTAGGTACCATTTTATGAATCAGGAATATGTCAAGCCTATGTAGAGAGAAACGGAGCTACTGTAAGTGCTTAAGCATGACATAGTTCTTTAGACTGTTACACTTGTCCTCAGTTGCTGTTGCCAGAGATGAGTATTTTTCATAGGCCCTGCAGTTTGCACTACAGAAGCTGACTTTCAGGGTTAATAAGTCTGCCCCATAGACAAAATGTGTCCTGTGGATTGGGGCATGGTAAATATACTTGGTCAGACTCAATAGTTTTAAGAAGTTTGTGAGCAATACCTCTAGATTTCTCTGCTGTAGTGGCATACTCCTTCTGCTCAGAGGCATGGGAGACTGACCTTGAGACAACCTTTGGGCCAGACCTGCAGCTCTCCTGCTGGTGTCATCCCCTTCATCCAGTGGGGATGTTTAGGCAGCTGAACTGTCTCCCCATTCACCTTTGGGTTTACCCAGCCTGTACAGGACAGTCTGAGGGAAATAAAACAAAAGCAGAGAGAAGAAATGGAACCTCTGAGCTCAACAGTTGATGTATTTTTTGACCGTTATGCTTAGGATTTGCTATGTTCCAGTATGCAACATCTATGGGATTTATGAATGTACGTGTGGATGCACTAAAATTGCTGAGTCAGAACACTGATTGTAATCAAAGCTAGTAGCTCTCATAATTCATTTGCACAGCCAGCTGGGTATATTTTAATTTGTTCCAGGAAGTGCAAATGCATATGCAGATTAGTAAAGACATACACTGTTCAAATATGCTTACCTTCCAAACTGCTTCATGTTGATAGGTATAGGTGACCCATAATTGTTAGATTTTCAAACACCAATTAGTTCCTTGCAGGATTCATGAGAAACATCCTTCTGGAGGTGTAGTATTTAACTCTTTTTAGTTTCTTGGCTAGTGCTATGGTCAAGAGAAAACTGCAGGACAGGCAGGCAAAGAGCTGTTGGGTGAGCAAAGCTACATCTGTCTACTGTGATTGCCAGAAAATGTCTCTGGTCTTGACTCTGACAGCAGAGGTAATGTCAGCTTTGGGTGTTGCGCCTGCTGTCTGGAGGGAGTTGCATATCTAGTAAAGTACTCCAGAGGATTCAATTAATCTTTTCCCCAAGTCTATTATCAACCCTGTGAAAGCATTCTAGGAACTGTCATGTACCTCACTTTAATGGCGCGTGAAATCCAAATGCCTACATCAAATACTGTGCTATCTTCCTCTTGTAGCTAAGCAGATTAAAGCTAAGCATGTGTGGCACATAACTAGGATTTGGATCCAAGATGAAGTAGCAGTATATTTGCTTGAATTTTGACTAAGGCCTTTAAAAAAATCTGTTAAATATTAAAAATGTATGTTTCTTTTTGTCACTGTTGTTATTAGCTGGAAGCACCGCAAACAGTTACTCCAGCCCTTCTCCAAACCTGCCTCTCCTACACACTTACAGCCAGGCTTGCACCCAGATGGAACAAGGCTGGGCATCTCTTGGTGCAAGGTATTTGACTCACTTGGGTCAGGGATCAAGCATTTAGTTTTCAGTTCTTTATTGTAGCATTTATTTTCCATCATTTAAATTCCATAATAACTTAATTCTTTATAATAAATTGTTTCATTCCTTTATTCTATTACTTTTTTTTCTTTATTTGCACTTTTATTGTTCTGTTATCCAAGTTCAATGACTCAAGTTAATATTCTGAATGGACATGCCATTCACCTTTTCATCTTCTTCCTTATCTTTGTAATAGATCAAATAATTATGTCAACTGAATGCAATGCACCAGATGAAACCAAATATTGTTGGAGAGAGGATGTCTTCTAAAAATTTGGCCTGTTTTTCAGATTCATGCTTTTAGCAGTGGCACTTCTGCACATGATTTGTAGGCTCTTCTAAACAGAAGTGGTTTTCTGTCATACCCTCTCCTTCTACCAAGCTCTGTCTTTTTTGGATCATAGTTGCTTTGCTTGACACCTCTGCTAATTCCTGTGTAGTATAAATATGAATTACCAAAGTATAAAAAACTGTAGTGTGCTCATAATAATTAGAGCAATTGTATACATTATTTCAAATATGTGCTGAGAAAAGTGTGCATGTTGTTATTTCCAGCCACAATAACAACAGTATCCTGTTCTCAGCATCTTCAAAACATATGGGTCTCAGAATGAAATCAGCTGGTTCAGAAGTAGCAGCTGGAACAAGGATATTACGAGGAAAAGCGATGTATAGATTGCTGCCCACTAATATACTTTTACATATCTCTCTTTCTTATAGAAGATGTTAATGGATCAGTGAAAAGTTAATTTATAGAAGGGATTTTCTCTCATTAGAAGGAGCACACCCTTCAGCATTTGTGATAGACACAAACAAAACAGTGTGATTTCTCCTTGGCTTTTTTTTCGCATTAAGACTTTAGTCATATGGTTTAGAAAATAATGTCTGTCTATTCTATTTATTAAGGGAAAGACTTTTTGTCTCATTCAGGAAGGCAAAATGCTGTTGGTAAGTACAATATTCTGTTAATGGTAAAGTTGAGAGAGCAAGGGAAAGTTAAGCACTTTCGTATTGCCACAATCCTGGTATTACCAGCACTGGGTCTTTGGTTTTCACTCTGAAATAACTTCTGTCAAAATACATTTTGTGGCAGATGATATTCTGTCTGTAATAGTTGACAGCTCAACTGAACCTTTGAAAAATTACTCACGAAGAGGATAATTTTTATACTATTAATCTACAGCCTTAGATTGACATTTGCCATTTTAAAGTTATAATTATTGCAATTAAATGCACTTGCCTTAAATTATGAGTATTGCAAGTGATGTGAAAGTTCTGTAATGATAGATGGGAAAATGAGCTGTAGTGACTGTCCAGTATGTACTGTTTGCTTTTCACAAAAGTGAAGTCACAAAGCATGCTGGTTAGCTGTTGCAAAAATTACAAAGTAATATTTTTATTCCAGTATAAAAGTTAAAGATTACATTTGGGGATATTTGAGACTAAATTTGTAGCAGACATATATGTTGGGGAACTCAGAGCTGAGTGCAAGTTCTGGAGGTGATTCCATAAATGCTTGCCTTGCTAATTTAGTCTTTCCTATTGACAGCTCCTGGATGGAAAATACTGGGCTGAATGACTCAGTGCTGCAAATAGTTATGAGAACTACATTTGCTTTGAAAATGGGTGTCAAGGATATGCTTTATCAAACACACAGTTGCACAGCCAGCCTTGAGTTTCTGAGTTACTGTATGACAGAAATTCATTATTATTTTTATTTTTCACAGTTAAAATGCACCTAATTTTAATTTCTGTGCTGAGAAAGTCTAGCCTTTTGATTTTCAAACACAGCATTTTGACTAACAATTGCCTTAAATAAACATTTGGGTTAGCTTTCTGCCTAAGAGATGAGCTATAATTCAAAACAGGGCGTTGTGCTTTTTCTTCCAATTTAGCTCTGGACCTCAATGTGTCAGAGAGACAGCTTTGCATCAGCGTGGAGCCTTGCTCAATTCGGCTGCCACCCCCCGAGGTATAAGCCAGTTATATTTCCTATGACTGTGTTTGTTTTATTAAAATCTTAATCTTCTTTTCCTTTAAGTGACTTCCAGTTAGCATGATGGGGATAGAAGTGCTTATTTCTGATTGCATTGAGACATTAACCACATTCATTGACTATCTGCAGAGGTTATACAAGCATGACATCCATATTGTATCTATATTGATGCATTCTAGCAAGCACTGTAAAACTGAAATGCAGGGCTAAGAGAGCTTTCAGAAATGCTGAAAGAATATAGCAGTGAAGTGTCTTTGTGACTCTAGATTTCCTTCTAGCTGTGTTTCCTAGAAAACTTTCAGTCACACTTTCAGATAGTTTTGAGTAACAACAGAGCTACTACAGGTGAGATGTTGGCCCATGTTCAAAGTCCCATTATTTGGTTATTATGGAATCTGCTTAATTTCTATGCAGCTTCCAAAATACTGGAGCAGCCAGGACTATGCTGCTTCTAAGCTTAATTTGTACATTGTTTAAGAAATCACGGTTGAGGTTGAAAATTTATTATCCTTTTTGACAGCTGTGTTACCTGTGGTGAATATGTCCATACATGCAGGGCATATATGTCAGGCTTGCTGGTTTCTTCCAAAATAAGTATTTCTGATCCAAGCTCTTCTTTGTTGAAATAGAAGAATAGGATTTCTTCTGAGACCTGCTTGGGACAGCATAAATATTAAAGCTATAAGAAGCCAATTCCCAAATTATATAGACTAATGATGGAAAACATCATCATGTGGCTTTATTGCCAGTTCGATCCTTTCAATACTTTTCTAAAACAGAAATAGCCATATTTTCCCCTCAGTGAATGAATACAAACCCTCATAGATTATAGAAAGATAAAATGTTTCTCAAATCTCAGTCTTTGATTGTCCCCTACAGTCAAATTCTGACATTGTGAAAATGTGTGGTGTTTTTTGACTTCTCAGAGGATGAAACTGCATGTCCCATTAATCCTGTTCCTTGGATATTTGCACATGCTTGGGCAAAGTGACACACACAGTTACTAGAATGTCAAGCATGGGTATCTGATTTGAACTTCTTAAAAATGTGTATGGAAGTGAGACAGCTCTCAGTTTGAGACATTCCTTCTATACTCTTATTAAACCATTTCAAATAAAGTTTAAATCTCACTGATTTCAATAAACTTTAACCTTTTAAACCTTGTACTTGCATGGCTTGTGGAAGTATCGGTTCTAACATAAGATAGTGTGTGATTTGATGATGGGAATATCTTCTGAAATAATCAGTCTGAGAGGTGATGAAAGAACAGTAATATATCAAGTTTCAGTGTATCATGATACACAATTATTTTTGAAAATTTTGAATTTGCACTGCTGTAGAATTATTTGCAACTAAACTTTGTTTTCTGTTTTAAGCTGGGAGATTTTGATATTTCAGCAAACACCATAAAGCTGTTTGACAGCAATGAAAATACAGTTATTCAGCAACATTCCATATTAAGTAACTGGTGCTATGTTTTGCCAAGGTAGGAATCTGTTCACATTTCAGCAGAAATAAACATGTCTCAGAATGTTTGCCCCACATCTTGTGAATTTGCTACTAGTGATAAGAACACTTCTGTTTTACAGCCTGTTTTAAATTCAGGAAATTGATGTTGTTGTTGTTTTTAGTATTTCATTGTTAAGGAAAATTAGTAAAATTAATCAACAAATCCTAAATTACACATTTAAATCCTATTTCAATTTTACTAATCTTTGTGCTACTTATGTGGTATGCAAGAGTGTCAGTTTTTCTCAAATACAATCTCAGCAGAAAGTCAATTAAAAGAAATATTATTTCCACCTTTGCCATGATCTGCCTCAGTTTTTACCTAAGATTTTTCATCCTTAAATATAAGAGAAGTAATGGTGATATTTGCTTTTGTTTTATGTTTAAAAGTTATGTTTAAAAAGCTAGCGAGTGTTGAAAAGAAATGGCACTCTTAGTTGTCACATTCTTTACCATACTTCAGGAAATATTGCTATTTTATGTCCTAAATTTATGAGATAAATTTATTAGTCCTCAAAACATAAAAGTAATCTTTAAATACTTTGAATGCCAAAAATAAGATTTTTTCCCCCAAAAGACCAGTATATTTTCAACTGGATTTTGTGACAACCTTTCTAAGCATCCCTTCTTTACCTGTGCACAGCATGAAAATGGGTCAGATCATAAACATCAGCCACATAATTCCTCCAGAATCTCCTTTCCATTCCTATAAGGATTTCCAGATGCACTGGAAGAGTCTGGTAAGAAACACATATACTATTTTCATTTTTCCCTCCTTTTTTTTGTGCCTATTGAGTTTACCCTTGTAATACCTGTTTGTATTTGGTTTGTCTAAGTATGGATATATTCTTCCTGAGGATCTTGAAGAGACAAAAACATACTTGAGTGTTTACTTCAAACCAATAGGGGAAAGGTTCTTCACGTATCCTTTCAGAACATATTTGTTACGTTTCCTCTCCTACACTTCTAGCAAAGCTATGTTTGTCATTTTTGAGTGTGCCGCATTTCCTTCTTTCATACTTTCATTGTAGTCAGCAGAGAAGTGTTTTACCAGACAAACTGAAAAAAAATGTTTAGTCAAGTGTCTGTCCCAGTATTGAATAACAGAAAGTTAAATAGAACAATTTGCTTCATGGCTTCCATAAATGTGATAATGCCACTTTAAATGTGATGTAAAAAAAGTGGTGTAAAAGAAAGTTAAATTGTGTAAAAATGTGGCCAACAAAGATTGATTTTAAAGAGAATTTTCCTGCCAGGAAAGACTACTCGAAGGGTTACTTTTACTGAGTAATCTTTGCTATTATATGTTAGTGTGGTATAATTGTGCTGAAGTCCTGTAACTTTATAAACTTTATTTACAGGCCCATAAGGAATTCAGTGCTTTTGTTCATCTTTTAAGAAAACATTTAGAGAAACTCATGTTTTTTTCTCAACACAGATGATTAACAATTATAGAAATGTAAAGAGACTTGTTATATATCCCTAAACACTTACTCAGGTATCCTTTAAGTTGCATCCGAAGTCAGCCAGTGCAGTATTTCCCCAGAACAGATGCAGAAAGTGTAGTGAACTCTTTTCTTTCTGACATGAAGAGCAGTTTTTCACAGCTGTGTGGATTTCCAGTAAAGATGACAAGTAAAGCACTTTATGCTACAAAGGAACTCTCCAGGGCTTCAGTGCATGTAAGGCTTTTTTTATAAACATATTAATGACACATGCTTTTTCATTGTATGAAGTGGTCTTTATCATATTCAGAGCACAGTAAGAGCATATAAATATGTTTTCCACGACAAACTATAAAACTTTAACTTTTAATTAATGTGTAAGCTACAGTATTTGCCATTGTGAGGTTATTATTAACATTATAAATACATAAAAAATGGACTTGATGTTAATTAGTTGCTATCAGTATTAGCAATTCTATAG
>VYXF01011286.1:4949-66909 GCA_013397295.1 Polioptila caerulea
GCGGGGCGGCCGGCCGGCCGGGGGCTTCCCCGCCGCTGTTGTTCCCTCCACGGCGGCAGACGATCTCTTGGCTGCGAGATCTCGGGCACGGACAGACTTGGGCGAAGGGAACAGCTCTCCCTCCACACTAGGCAGTGGCGCTGGTAGTGCCGTGCGCAGGCGAACGCAAGGCTCTCATGACTGCTGAAGGCACTACTAAAAGGTGCAGAAAAATAACCCGAAGCTCTTAGGCGAGGTTGGTGGTACCGAACCAGACCCCACTTTGGAACAGCAACCAAAGACTATTAAAGTCAGTGGGGATCCCTTCCCTGACATCCAGCTCCAATCACAATTTTCACTGCTTCTTACAAAAAGGGAGTAGATTTGGGTTGCATCCTGAAACAGGCTGTAACAGTATAGTGCCAGTGTAGAAGGCACGTTATCAAAAGAGTGAATCACTTAACTGCTCAGGCTTCTTATCCTGCTCTTGTTCCTGTCTTGCTCCCATTTTGTGTGATCTTTCCAAATTTTGTTGTTCCATTCTTAGGCCAATGTGTGCCAAGTGTGCAGTAGCTCAGACAACTGGAGTAGTACGACATCTCTCAAAATTCATGTTAAAAGACATGAGAAATCTCTTCCATCACTTTCTGGTAAATAAGGTGGTTGGAGCTTGGGATCTTCTTCAGCTGTTCTGAGCCACAGATCCAGGCTACAAAGGCTGTGCTTGGTATGGCAGAGTCTGGGGAATACAGAGCAAACAAGATGATTTCTCTTTGTTTTTGGAGAAACCTTCTGCTTAGCTGGACTCCCTAAGCCTGATACTGCTAATCTCTTTTACAAATAGCAGTATTTTACACTTAGTGTTAATTAATGTGTGTTAGTTACACAGTTTGGAGAAGCTGGTTAAGAGAAAGCTGATTAATTCTATCCTCTCATACTGAATAATGTGGAACAAATGCTTTATTTGAATTTTGTCTTCTTCCACTGCCCATCATAGTCCTTTTCTACAAGGAGAGGAAAAGCGGAGGTGGTCAAGATTTGAAATGAAGGGTTTGTTAAAGGGCAAAATTACCTTGGGGATTGTGGATATAAGGTATTTGAGCCTTGTTTCTTTTTCGTACCTAATTCTGTGGCTGCTCAAGGGCTGAATCGGGCTTTGAGGTTTGGTTTATGCTGTCAGCCTGTTTTGTGCTGCATGTTTATAAGCTGTCCATCACAGACTGACCTCAGTGTGAATTCCTCTGCATTACACAACTACAGCACTGCCAAGAGATGATAAACTAAGCTAACTTTAGCTTGAAGTGACAAAATTTGTAATTCCTAATTTTTGGGCAACACCTTAGTGCTAATGAAGGCTGCATAACAAATCATCTGAGAAAAGAAATCTCCTTTTAGACAAATGAAGCAAGAAATAAAAAGAAACTGCAGCTCTCACTTTGAATCAGGAGGGCTCTAATTCTACTTTAGGCATCCCACTGGGCAACCTTCCTCACTGATTTCATAGTCCTTAGCACGTCTTGGAAAAACTGTAGTCATGTGGGGAACCAACAGTAAAATTAATTTCATGTCATGGCTCTCCAGGATTGAGTATGAAACTTCAGTGTTGGCTGCTTTGTCTCCTCTTTATTCTCTGCTGTTCCAGAGGATTTTCTACTATTTCCATCTTAACATACCCTTTTTTTGCACATAAACCCCTGTTTTTCTACTGTTCCCCTGTCATATGATTTTACAGCCAGCAAGAGGAAGCCTAACATTTGAGATCCCTCTGATTTGGTGTCCTGAAATGCAGCTTATGTTTCCGTTATTGCTTCACAAGTAAATAAATAAATAAAAGCTGAGCCCTGAGTTGGAAAGCTCAAGCTCCTTCACTGGATTTAGTATGGGTCAAAAACGTGTTAAATCTACACTTTCCATTTGATTCCTGTTTTCCAATGCCACCTGTGCTTATAAAGGAGCAATAAGTAAAAGAGCTGTTTTAGGTGCCTCATTAACTTAAAAAAAAAGCCTGGAGGTTGTGGCTGGAGACATAAAATACTGTCCTTTCCCTCTCTGGGGTGTACTGAATTTCAAGTGTAATGCAGAGAAAATGGGTCTGTGAAGATGGGTGGAAGCAGTGATATGAAATGACCTGCTCTTGAGTTGTGTGGATGAGGTGGGCTTTCCCTAAGCTGAGCCCTTGGCTCCCCAGGTGAGCTGATCTCTCTTAGGAGCCTGCCTGCTCCCCGTGCTTAAGTCACTGAAGCGGGATGAAGTCCTTCAGGCGCTGGTGGCCTGAGGCCAGCAGCGGTATGCAGAGGCTGGCAGTCCTGGGGCTTCAAGAGTGATAGCAATGCTTCATGCAGCCCTCTGCACTTTTGGTCCTGGGTCCAGAACCACATGTTAGGCAGACAACCCCTCCATGTGCTCCTCAGGTCCCTGCCGTAGTCTGTGGAGGAAAACAGAGCAGTCCAGGCTGAGTGAGATCTGGCACTGTTTGCATTGGGGCTGTGCAGCATGGTACAGAGAGCACCATGAACAGGGGAGGATGGATAGTAGCAATGCTTTGCTAGCTTTCAAGAATCTCTTCTGGGCCTGGAGCTTAGCTCAACAGCTCTTACTGAGTGCCTGCCTCTGCATCACCCCTTCTGGCTCCTCCAGCTTGTGTCTTGTGTCCAACCTGTTCTTCACAAAGGGAGCACTTTCTAAAATCCTTGGAGTACTAGTGAGGCCATTGATTACTAATTATCCTAACACCCTATTTGAGATGCTTTGTAGGAATTTGATGTTTCCAGACAGAATCCCCCCTCTTTCCTTGTCTCTACACACTCTTTTCAGACTTCAGAAATGTGATAGCTATGTGTACTGAACTTCCTGGCCACCACTGCTTCTCTTTGCTCTTCAAGCTGTTCAAAATAGTTAGAGATGACATAGGTAGCATAGACATGTCCAAGTACTTTCTTGCTTGTATGAACCCTGTTGTGTAATATGTAGGTGCTGCAGCTGGATGTATAACTAATGTCAGTTGGGGCTGGTCCACTTGATTTCATTCCACATGAAAGATCTGATTCTTTTTCTTCTATATGTCCCGCTTTTCACTTACTTTCTTATTAGTAAGAAAATACTAATGCATATATAAGCAGGAGGAAAATCCATGAGGTTGTTTCCCTGTTTTTGCATACATCCGCCTTCCTGGTCATTTTAATACAATAGACTGGCATTGTAGTTAATGGAGACAAGCTGTCTATTAGATATTGCAGGAATGTGGTAACAGAGAAGACAGACTACATTTCCAGGTAACAGGTGGAAAGCCAGTTCTCCAGTTCTCCTCAACAATCTTGTCTCTTTTGATTTGTTCCTCTCAGTTTCTCTTGCCAGATGACCTACCTGTCTTAATTGACCATATTAGGAGTTAATTTATTCAGTCTCAGCAGTCTGTCACCAGATAACTGAAATACGTATTGGATATAAATTCTCACTTATGTCTGCTTATATTATCTCTCTGAATATCAGCTCTGTGTACCTTGTTCATTTTCACTTGGGTAAATAAATTCACATGTCAAATACTGCCGGTGTTATTTCTTTAGGCAAGATGTACCTACACTTGGGAATTAATGCAAATCAAATGCGTTAACAAGAAATTACTATTTAGGAACAAGAAGAAGAAGAAATTACTATGAGGAGAATATACTGAAAATCCAGGCTGAGCTAAACAAAGTCTCTAATGAAGATGGAATTGTGTGTTACTTCTGTTTTTATTCTGTATCATTTAATACTCTTAGGTGGGTTTGGGCTCTGATACTCAATAATCAGTAACTACTCTTGCAAGTACTTAAGGGCAGGGAAAGGAAACAGTCTGGCTTATTAATGTTCTGTTTAATTCAAAAGTTAGTGAGGAGGGACAAATATACCTTGTCAGGTACAGAACAGTGCTTGCTATAAAATTTATTCATCAGGTGTTTGAGCAGAATGAAAGCTTTATTTTTACCAGGTTGTCATTTAGTCTTTACAACTTGTTGGGCAAAAACTGGGACAATTTGTGCTAATGCGAGAGTGGCACTGTGGCTCTGCTGGGGAAGAGACATGCCCTTTTGTAATATTTATCTGCTCAGAAATTGCCTTCAAATAGTGTATAATACTATCAGTCAAAGACTAAATTTCAGGGATGAAATAATACAGAGATTTTCCTTTTCAGCTATTTTAGAGACTCTACTATTTTGACTACCCTCAGGGAATATGAAATGTGTTAGCAGTTAAATCCATGACAACAGATAACTTACTTAAGCATTAGATTTAGCCGAGTTAACATGCAGTCAATTTAACTGGCTAAGATGCAAACCACCCTGGCATTTGGGAGCACTGCATAAATCCTGGCTCAAACAGCGGAGTGGCAGTTCAAACAGGGGGCTCTCACCTCTGGGAGAAGCAGGACTGACAGAGATTTCTTCTACAGTTGGGCATGCTGTGACAGGCCTGAGTTTAGGTGGATTTTAGAATTTGCAGTGAATTTCAGTGCCTGTAGGTGTTTAAGTGCCTGAAAGATCTCATGATGCACTTGAGGATTTCAGTGAGACATCAGCATCAGTTTTGAAGGACTAGAGAGGATTTCCCGACTTTACCTCAAGCTCTCTGCTTTGCTAAGGAGTTCACCTTTCCCATCACTGCTTCTGCTGTGCTTTTTTATTGTGATTCAGCTAATCAGCAGTAGGATTAATCTCTTCTAACAGTGTCTATGATGCAAAAACAGATCAAAAGGGGTCAAAATTTTCCAGTGCTTGAAGATTTGAAAGTGGCAAGGATATAAAGGGGACCAAGACAATGAGGCTGAGACTAGAGGCTTGGCTGGGATGTGTGCTGTGGCAGACAATAGATGATGGAAGTATATTTCATTCTGCTCAGCAATGTAAAATAGGATGTTAAAAAGGTAGGGTGAATTTTCTGCAGTTTTGAGGTCTTAAGTTGGAAGTGTCGTTGTGGCATAAAGAAATGTCAATGAGATATCTCAGATATATCTACCATCTACTTAAAATCTGTCCTAAGATTTATTTTCTTAAGATACTAGAATAAATTTCTTTAAGGGTGGGCAATAAGGAATCAAATGTAATGGAAAGTCAATGGGGTTTATGTATCAAAGTCCCTGTGTTTACTTTCTAAAATGGCATGTAAATGACTGATGTGCTTTCCACTGTCATTCTTACTGGTCATATTTTTATCTGCCACCTCAGGTGATAAGCAGAGAGGAAAGCAAGGCATAGGTGACATAGGGAGGAAGAATTAGAAAGTGACTAATTGTTCAGTCTCTGTCTGCAAAAGAACTAGGGCCATCAAATGAAACCATCAGCCCCCTCAAGTTCAGAGCAGAGGAATGGAGTCTGCATTTAGCTATGAGATTCCTGGGTGTTGGGGGGAGCATGAGTTACCATGGATTCAAATCCACATAGAATATGCTCCTGAGGGTAAAATGAACACTGCTGGCTCAAAAACTCCTTGATCTGCAGATCTCCAGCAGCTGGGAAGTATTCTGGGCAGTAGCATTACATTATTCTATACTATATATAGTTTACTACTGTAGTATATACTATATATATACTTTACTATTCTTCCTATATTCTAGTCATGGGAGTCTTCCCAACACATCCACTGTTGACCACTGTTCCAGCCAAGATACAGATATGGATTTAATAAGAACCATTATGTTTTTTACCATCTAGCAATACAGAACTGAGCTTTGTTTTCTGCTGAGCTTGCTTGTGAGATATTGAACCTGTTAGTCATACCCTTGATTAAGCATGTCAGCTGGGAAAAGTTTTATGAGTCCATGTTGTCTCAGAGTACATGTGCATAATCTGAGATTAAAATTGTGAGAAAAGAAATGAAGGAAGGCTAAGATGTCTTAAACATGTTGACTTAACTGAACTAAACTCAGAAAGATTTGATTCAAGTAATTTCTTTTGTTCAAGATTGCCATTCAGGACAGGGTTAGGTCAGAATGGCTGGTTGCATGTTTGTCGAAAGCTTACCTGTGCCAGGATGAACATTTCCACTTCCTCTTATTCTGAGGTGAAGACAAAGCACTTTCTAGCACAAAAGACACAGAGAAGGGCCAGTTAACATATTTTCCTCTACATGTTCTTCACTGCTGGAATGCTGTCCTACTGACAAGACAATTAAATCTCAAAGAAACATATATGAAAAAAATGGGCATGGGGAAAAAAAGGGAGAGATGAGCTCATTGAAGAGTAAGTAAAACTTCCAAAATAGTCTCCAGTTGTAAGGTAAAAAATGGCTAAAGCTCCACTTTTCTGATCCGCTACAATATCTGAGCATATCTTGACAGATCTCATGATGCTTCAGAACCTTTAAAATCAGGACACTGGCCCTTTGGTCACTGTTTTCCTGCTTCTGAGCAACTGTTCTTAAGCAATTGTATTTAATGCAGTTGAACCTGACCTTGAATGGCAGAAACCAGCATAAAAGGAAATGCTTCACTAGCCCATATTATTCTTATCAAAGCTGTTTTAAATAGAAAATTGGGGTTTTATTAAAAAAAAAAACCCAACAAAAAGAAAACCAGAAAATATATTTCCAAGGAAAATATTATTATTCCAGTGAAAAAGTAACTTTTATTTGAAAAAAAAAAGGAAAAAAAAAAAAAGGCTTAAATCCCTTTATTCTCTATGGGAAATCAAAATATTTTCCAGGAGAAAAAGAAATATTTTTTCCCCTGCAGCAATATAGAATTAATGCTTGATAGTTTGATTCAGATATTCTACTTTTTGTCTTTTTATTTGTAAATTAGTTTTTTGGGTTTGGGTTTTTTTTGGTTGTTGTAGTGGTTTGTCTGTTTCTTTTATTTTATTATTGTTCATCTTGGGCATTTGCTAGCATACAATTATTCATACCAGTAGTCAAATTTGCAAGTCTCCTAGTAGTTCTCCATTCTTTTCAGGTATTCTAAAAACTGTTTTGTTATGTGTTCTCTTTGTCTTTTCCAGTTTATTTCTCGACAGATGAATAAACACACTTTTAAATGCATTTCAATTATCTTACTTTTTGTCAGGATGTATTTTCAGGTAACACAATTAATTTAAACTCCATTAACTGTTTAAAAAGGACATATACCCTGGTGACACACCTTTGACACTGGCCTACTTGAGTTAATGAGCGTGAATAGATGATAAATATTGACTTGTTCAAAAATAAAGGGGATTTTTTTATCCTTTTGCTTGCTTTTTATGTTTAAGCCTGAAGAGATATTATTTCCATTGCTTTTTTACCACTTAGATTCAATCTGTTTGGATCTTCCTGAGAGGCAGAGCCTGTTTCACAAACAGTGTGGCTAGGAGGACCAGGGCAGTGATTGTCCCTCGTACTGAGTTTTGATGAGGACACACCTCAAATCCTGTGTGGAGTTCTGGGCCCCTCACTGCAAGGAATACACTGAGGTGCTGAAGCGCCTAGAGAAGACAAAAGAGCTGGTGAAAGGTCAGGAGAGTGATGTTGTATGAGGCGTGGCTGAGTGAGCTGGGGTGTTTGGGGATGTTTGGCCTGGAGAAGAGGAGGCTCAAGAAGGAACCTCATCATTCTCTACAACCATTTAAAAGAGGCTGTAGCCAGGTGGGAGTCAGCCTCTTCTCCCAGGCAACCAGCAACAGGACAAGAAGACAGAGCCTCAAGCTACACCAGAGAAGGTTCAAGTTGGACATCATGAAGAATTTCTTCATTTAAAATGTTGCCAAATAGGGGAAGAGACTGCCCAGGGAAGTGGTGGAGTCACCATCTCTGGGAGTGTTCGACAAATGACTGGACGTGGCACTAAGTGATATAATTAAGTTTGCATGGAGATGTTTAGTCAAAGATTGGACTCAATGATCTTTTCTTTTTTCTGTTCCCTTCTCTGGCTTTCAATGCCACCTGCTGCTGCCTGGTCAACTACTTTTCTGGGTAAACTGTCCTTTTGTGACATGCAGAACACCTGCACAGAGTAAATGCATGAGGGAAAGGAGCAGGAGAAAGGTCCTTCTGAAGGGTGATAAGTGTTATATTACATGAATGAATTTCAATTTTTTTAATTATTGGGGAAAAGTGTAGCTAGAGAGCTTTCTAGGCTGAAATCCTGAGTGCTGTCATTGCAGAAACTGTGTAGAATGAGTTGAGGATGTAAAGAATAAAATATCCCGAGTGTTGGGTGATAATAGAAGCCTCAGTTTTCTGATAGTTATTTATGATTTGTTCTTTTAATGTGTGATTCAAGAGGGCTTTTTAATCCAAGAGTGGTTTTTAACTTAATCCTACAATAGGTGACTTGTTTAACTACTGTTTTCAGATTCTAAAAAGTAGGAGTGCAGATTTAGCAAGCAAGAATGTGTATCTACATATATAATACTCAGATAGTTCATGCATGTTGAGACAAAAATAACAGATTTATATCCTAATACACTGGTGTACCAGTTCTAGGGGTGGGACTGAGTAGTCAAGACTTTTGTACTTGGCACCTCTGCTGCCAGACTACAGAAATTGAGTAACTGAAAAAAAAGGTGAAGTTACTTTTATTCAGTACAGAAATACAGCATTGGTGGAGAATAAAGGAATCTGAAGTCCCCGGTAATGGACAGTAATCTAATGTAAATCCCCGGACAAGTTAATTTAATGTATTCTTGGTGTGGTGCCTGGAGTAGGATGTGGGGGGAGGAATAGGAAGGGTTGAATCAGCTCTGATGCTTTGCAAGATCCTGCCTTCTAGTTCAATATTGTCTTGTTTTCTTTGCCTAAATTTATTCCTGACAGGCTGTGACAGAATATTTTCATTAAAGAAAAGCTTCTTAGAATTGCAGAAATCATGTAAAGTCTTCAGTGGCAAACTAGCGTTCAGACTTACAAGTGGCCATATTCTCTTTGTCAGCTCTTAAAAGCTTTGGAATTCCTCATTGCTGCCAAAAATCTCTTTTTTCCTTGTGCCTCATTATCCAGCAGTGCAAGGCAAAGAGCCCGGAAGTGCAACTCCTGCTGCTGACCCATGCACGGAGGGAGAGCAGCTGCCTGCAGGAGTTCTGAGCAGCTGCAGTCAGGTTGAACCTTGTCCCTGACACCGCAGTGGCCTTAACCCCCAGTGTGCTAGGGGCAGTGCCAGCATATGTCCTGACCTGCTTTTGCACTGCTTGATGTTGAATTATGGATCCCCTATGACATTCTTTCACTAGAGCCTCTCAAGTATGGGTGTACAGTTTTAGAACAGCTGTCAAGAGAAGGCAAGCTGGTGCTTTGACAAGCTGGGCATAGGAAACAGTGCTATAAGAATGCTCCTGTAAGAATAACACAGGTTCCTAGCACTTGCAAAGTGCAAAGGATGGTTGTGCCTCCTTTGTGCACAGCTGGTGGAGCCAGAGTAGATCCCAGTGCTCAGAGGACAAACCCCCAACTGTTTGGGTGGGGGGTAGCTGTGCCTCACTTCATATGTCCTTGAGAGCTGGTGGCTCAAGCTTATTGGAAACTGCCCTGCCTGCTCTGGCTTCCCAGTTGTGGTTCCTCAGTGAATTTGGATGAGAATGTGGGATCACTTGTTAGACTGTGGCACTGTGGGGACAGATGAAAAAAGACTATCTGCACCTGAGAGAGCTCCTGTTTCCAGCTCTAGGTCCAGGGACTGTAGGTGGACCAGATTTCCATGGGTGAGGTGAGACAGGGGAGAGGAAGAGGAGCTGCCTGATGAACCAAGTGCTGGTGTCACTATTCTCAGCAATGCTGATTACACTGGAGGTGGTTTTTGAATGCTAGTTCTGGTGTGCTGATCCACCACCTCCAGAATAGCCTGCCTGTAACAAGTGCCCAGGTGTTCAGGCTGGGTTTTCTGTTCTCTGTGATAACTATATTTAGACAGGATACAATTTAGAAATAGAAGACACAAACCATTGGATCAGAGGCAATCATGGCATTAAATCAAATGAAGAAAAAGTGATACTTTCCCCAGTCAGTTGACTTGTTTCTTGCTTCTGGGGTCCATTTTGATTTCATAAGCACATTTTCTCACTTGGCACTGCTTCTGTAGGAGTTTTTAAAGTATTTGTGTGTTCTTAGTATTTTTGCTGTGCTTGAGATCAGCACTTTTTACCTTACTCATTTGAATGGTTCAGTCCCCTGGGCCTATACAGTGGTCCTGCTGCTCCATAGGACAGATTTGGGCAAGCAGCTTTAGAGATGCTAACAAGGGTGGTGGAAGAGGAGAGATGCTCACCACATGGCTGAGCATGCATTAAAAAGCCCTCACCTTGACATAAGTTAATGCTTGTAGGACTTCTCATTTTCAGAGTGTTTATGAGCATTAAGGAATCCTCATGACACCACCGTGAAGTGATGTAAATATGTATTATCACTACAGTACATGGGAGGGCAAGAGAGAAAATGTTTTTGTGCAAAGATTGCCAGAGAAACCAAGGGGGAAACGTATAGTTTTAAATTACTGTCTTATCCAAGACAACTGGAAATTGCATGTTGTTGTGGGACATGCAAGGACACATATGGACACACTTTCTTGTGAGAAGGCTAAAAATTATTTATTAAAACATCTGACTCTAAATTTATAGTATTTTTACACAGAGCAGGGATTGGAGGAGAAGTTGGACACCTCTCCCATCTTATTGGTCAAGACAACTGCCCATCAGTTGTTTTTTCACACCAAGAGAAAATATGTTAACAACTTCATCTTAACATAAACATGCTTCTAATTATAACACCCGTATGTGAGAAAGAACTAAGAACTATGAAAACATTAAGTTAGAAAGTGCATCAGGAAAGCTTGGAAAATCAGGGTGACCATTGCCTTTCTAAGTTGCCATGTGGTAAAAGCATACACTTGTGTAGGCACATGCATCAGTGCTCTCCTGAACAAAGAAATGTTCTTAACTAGTGCTTGGGAAACCAGTGCAGCTTTGAAATAGCTGAATGGTTCTGCAGGGAAAAGCTGTGAATTTTTCCTATCTATCACTGAGCTTACTAAGGGGTTTTTTAACGGGTTGTTTAGCAATTGCAGACTTTTCTCATGTGAGTTCTCCTTCCCCATAATTCAGTTTGAAGAGAAGGTTGGAGGAGAGGGAAAGGGACAGCACCTTCAGAACATGTCAGGAGTGGGCAATAACTGGGAGGAGAGAGTAGCTGAAGGGGAGTGGTTTGTGGCTGAGGGTGCCTGACAGAGCTCTGTCACTCAGAGCAGAGTGGTAAAATTCAGCCATTGGAGGAAGCATTGCTGGGACCTTCAGGGACTCTTCTGCTAGTTCTGCTGGAGCATCCTTTCCTGGTCACTGTAGGTCCTGGTCTTTGTCCTCTCCTACTGCTTGTTATTGTCATACTCTGCAGCCAATGGCATTTCAGCGTAATTCGACCCTTGCTGCATCCGCCTCCTTCCATCTGTATTTGTTCACTGCTCCTAGCAGCTCCTCCTTGGCAACCTGCCACATGAGATATAATCCACAGCCTCATGTAGAGAATTACTGTACTCTGACCTCTGCTGTTTTGTGAACTACTTCTGTTTCGTAGGGCTTAATCCTGCAAAGAGCTAAGCTCAACATCAACCAGGCACCCCCATGGAAACTGCCTTCCCCCAGGTGGATTTATGGTTTAGAGCTGCGCATGTGTGGAAATACATTGACTGCTGAAGAGCAGAAATCAGTATGATGAATTTAATTTTTTGAGTAAAATCTGTAAACTAATTCTAGCTGTATAAAATAACTTTCTTTTTGGAGGGGAGGATCTTCTTTTATGAATAATAAGCTAAGGTAAAAATGAAAACATAGTTTACTAATGCAAACACTGTAAGGTATTTCTTTTACTGGTAGCACTGTTTTCTGATCAGCTTTCAGTGAACGTAATTCAAGACTTTTATACATGCATTCATATAGCATAAATCTAGAGATTCATGTAGAGTAGTATCTTGTAAGACAAATACTTAGGTACACTGAAGAACTAGGACACAGATCATTATGTTTCTGATCAAATTAAGTATCTGCATATTGAAATGAAATGACCCTTCTGAGGCATTTTAAATGTTATGAAACTCACTAGCTATATCCCTGCTGATTCTGATGCACTTCCCTGAACTCTACAGCATGACATCTCAGTTTGTTCAAAGACTGATCAGGTTAATTTGCTCACAGTAACATTGTTTCAGAAGCTACAAAGGGTATTTTCTCTGTACCTTATGTAGCTCCACGATAACTATTTCTGTGGGCATTTCCCTTTCTGCTCTCTTTCCAAAGGATGTGCTCCCACAAATGCAGCCTTCCACCTTCAATCATACTGCTGTCCTCTTGGGCTGCATCCTTTCAGAATTACTTCCAGGCTCTATGACTGGCTTCTTTAGCTCTGGTCTCCGTCTTCTGCTATGTGAATTTGTGTAGCTCTTCCCGATTCTTTCATGGGTTGCTCTCTGGTCCCCTACTCCAGCTTTCATTGCTGCTCCATGTTCTTTGCAGTCAGTGAGCTAAGGCAGGTATCAGACTTTTTCTTCCTCCTCTCTTTCACTGCACCCCACTTTCCCACTTCAGAGCCATCACCTCTGCATGGCATTGTCTTGTGAATAGGACTTTGGGTACAGGTTTTTCTCAGCTATCTTATATTGCTAGGATGCTCTTCAGATAATGAGGCGTGAAAGAGGAACAAAAATTACTCCAAGTGCAGGATTAGATTAATGTATCCCCTGTCTTCCTGAAAACAAAGGGGCAGGTGATGTCCCAGTTTTCACAAATGCTATATTTGAGAATTTTCAGTACATGCTGCTACCCAGGAACAAGACTCCTGTGATGCTTTGGCAGTTGTGAACCTTCCTATGCTCTCTGTGGGTGCTTCTCAAGAAGATGGGCTAGTCAATGAGTAAAATGTTTGGTTTTCCCTCAGACTTTGTCTTATAGTGAGTCTATTGCCTCACAAGTACTGTTGTGTCTTCTGTGTTTGGGGTAACTTCTGTGTAGTCCTCACCAGTATCTAGAAAAGGAGATGTGTGAACTCGCATGCTGAACTTTGTTCAAGTATCCTGCATTGCTACAACAGACTAAGAATTAGCATCTGTGTGCCACATTCTTGTAGTACTAGACTTTCCCTCTTGCTAAAAACAAGTGATGTTTAGTGCCCAGTGTAAGTTAGAGTAAAACATTCAGCTCAACAGCTTGAATAATGTAACAAAATGCTGCCATTTTGCATGCCTGTTTGACGTGCAGAAAATCAATCTGCTTCCAAAGTTGGAGCCCTACCACTGGATTTGTGGTTTTCTAGAAGTTTCCGACTTAAAGCCCAGTTTACCTTATAGTTACCATAATCATGCTATCCAGGATGAGCATGTAAACTGCACAGATTATGTTCAGGAATTACATTGTGGAAATACAGACAGGTCTGTTTAATGATGTACAAAATCTGTTTTGCATGAAATGTATAAACTTCAATTATCCATGAGACACAAAGGACAAAGGATAATTTTAATAATCAAGCTTTCCAAATATGGCAGGAATATTCAGTATGATGAGCATTAAGAATCATGACCTCATCTTGGATGACACAAAGCTTGTATAATTGAAGTGATTCTGTATTGGATTCAAAGGATTTAATAGTATTTAATGTTTGAGCTCCAGTTTGGTAACTGCTGTTAGTATCCAACTCAAAAAGATCTGTAAAAGTCAAGTAGGTCCAAGAGGTTCTCTCTGCCACTGGTAGTCTTCAATCAGCTATGAGTGGGAACAGAAAAAGAGAATTTGGTAGCCTACTTCTTAAAGAGAGCCAGTGTGCCATCTTTCCACAGTGTACTTGCGGACTTAAAAAAAAGTCTTGTTTTCTCTAAAAGTTGTATTTTAAAGTTTTAAAGATAAATACGTCTCCCTTTTTTTAAAGTTTGAAGCTCAGAATGTTTTGGAATATTTTCTTGCTCATTTATAGAAATTCCCACTTCATTTGAATTAATTACTGCTTCTATGGTGATATTTGAAATAAAGACTATCTTGGATGATCAAAATAGGAAAAAAAAGACTTAAACTCATCATATGAACCCTACTGGTAGAATCTTAATAGCTTATTAACTCTGAATGCCGATATTCACAAGTTCGTCTATTCTCCTCTCTCCCACTATTGCTGTCTTTTGGTTTTTAAATGCATGGAAGGTTTTCCAGCCAACTGCAGTTGAAATAAGCTTCCCATTACCTTGCACAATGGTAGGGATCAACTCAAAATCATCTGAGTCATTACACTCTGATGGGATCTGTGTTTACATTCCTGGTATGAAGGGGCCTGTTCTCCAATTTGAAAGGTGAGTAAGGTAACTGTAAGTGAGAACATCCTCATGTAGATATGCGTGGACAGTTGAGGTGTCTCTCCAGCTGTTTCACTTAACTGCTTTGCATTCTGCCAGACTATGTATTGAGTGTCTTCTACTCCATGGGCAGAATTAATAGATGAATCCAAAGAGATGCAGCAATGAAAGGGTGTTGTTTGTCTGCCAATACGCACCCTGGGTCAATTCACTGGCAATTGCACATCCTGAAGTCAGCTGTAGTCTGACACTGGTTCATCATTCTACCATGCAGTTAACTTGGAAAGTGGTCTGAGGCCTGTCCATCACCTCACTGGCTTTTTGAATGCTTCGGTCCATTGGTTGAAAGGGCACTACTGGGATGTAAAGCTAGATCAAAAGTACCTGTTAGAAAGAAAATACCTAAAGCTAAGCTCAGGTAGTCGTGCTATCTCTCCCTAATGTGTTCTTCTGCACAGCATGTGGTAGCTGTAGTTGGGTGAGCCATACTTTGTGGTGGAGACTGCAAAAATAACAGTGGTTTAAAGACCTTGCACTGGTCATAGTAAAGGACTGCCTAAAAGCTGAGGAGTTCTTTGCAGGGCAGGAGACTGGCTGGGTACAGAAGATCAAGGGGGACCTGAACTCATGGCCTTGTTATTTTCAGATCAGTTAGGCTCTTACAAGACAACCCAACAGAAGGTTCTGCAGTTGGTAAGCATTTATTTTCTGACCCATTTCTTTTTCTTGTGCTATGTAAAACTGACATTATACCCTGACACAAAACCAGCAGCTGGTTCTCTGTGCCCATGGGATTTGGAGATTCAGTAGGGTCCTTGTCTTTGCATTCAGGAAGTTTGTTATGAATCACACTCTTCTACTATTCTCTCTCAGACTGACATAATCTCCTTTTTATAGGTGGCTTTATGTCCCTTTCACCACTCTTTTAAAATGGCCAGGTCTAACATAAAAGCAAATCAATGTACACAGGGTATCTCTGTAGTTCATTTTACCATAATAACCACTAGGAACTTCCTGTGACTCCACTTGCAAAGACTGTTTTTATCTAAGCCTGCAGATTAGAAAATTAGTTATTAGAAGTGTCTTTGTTGGCGGTTGCCATGCACAGAGAAAGAGCAGAATCTTTATGGTCTTACATGCCAGAGGTTGTATAAAGAGAAGACAGGTCTGGCTGTTGCACACACAGACATAAATTTTGAAATAAGTGTTGCTGTGCTGGAACAAAAGTATCTGAGACATTTTGGTTTTCAGAACAAAACTTAGTGATTTCTGAGAAAATAATATATGTGAAAGCACACATGACAATGATGTGCACTCTCACTGTATCACTGAGGTTTCAGAAGGATGACTTGATTCACTTAAAAGTGGGAACTCCTTGGGGTTTTGTAGAGCATAGAAAATGTCAGGGAAAAATCTTCTCAGGTAATGTTTTAAAGCAGTGCCGCCTTATGGTTCATTTCAGAATAGAGATGGTTCATTTCAGAATAGGGATGTTTGATGTCCCACCCTTGCAAAACACCTCGTGCATCTGGCTGGGCTCTCTAACTTTTTTAATAGGCCACTGTCTGTGTTTCTGATAGGGGAGTAGTGGACTATACCTTTCTCTATCAGGACTAATTACAGAGAAAAGAATGCAATCATTAGCTTGCTTCTCAAAGAAGAGTTGTTCCCTCTGTACAATTACCCCTCACATTGCTCTCATGGGCAAAAAATCATGCTCCAAACCCATTCCTCCCAGATTCCTTGTATGACTGCCTAAGGCTCCTGTTTGTGCTGAGATGTTGCATTCCAACCCAATGGCACAATCTATCATCTTGGTAGCTGCAGCCCATATTCATCATGCCTAGTCCTGCAGTCCTGTCATTCATGCCGTGGTAAATAATTTCTGACTGGCCAAGAGCTTTGAAATTCTGCCATCACTGTTGCTCACCTAAATTGAAGATCCCTGAGCAGGGTGGGTTTCATCATTCTAATGTGATCGGTGTCTAGGGAAGATGATCTTAGAAAAATCCTTGCAGAAAGAACCGGTCATTTCAGTCTCTTCCTGCTTTTATTTTAGCTTGTGTCAGGAATAGCTGCTATCTGGATGCCAAAAGCTTGTCAGAGCTGCTTGATTGTGTGGCTGCTCTGAATTCCCTGAAAAGTCAATTATGTATTGACGTATGCTCCTGTGTTAATTACAACTGCTGCAGCTTGGTGACCTCTTGTCTGCAGTAGCCATAACAGTTTGCAAATAATTCTGGTTAGTCTGTGAGAGAAGTGTTACTAAATTACAGGAGAAAAAAATCCTGGAGATACTTAATTAAATTTTAGGTTTAAAAGTAGCAGTTTCTTCCAACAACTGCAATGCAGAAGTCCCAGAAGTGATATTAAAAAATATTGGTTTATTTGCTGCCCTGCTGAAAGCAGAGAAATCCCTTTCTTGTAGAAATTACTATTTGAGCTGGGATGAGAGGTGACACAGGGATGGATGTGTTGGGAGCAGCTGGGACAGCTGTTACTGCTCTGCTGCTCAGTGCAGTTCACACAACCATCACCACTGCCATCCCCAGTGTTAGCCCACCACTGATTGCAATGGGGTTAAAGTCAACCAGGAACCATTAGGTTTTGACTCTCTCTATTGGACTAGTTAATACATATAGAGACTGTTCTTCTTTCTTTTAGGCACATAGACACTACACAGCCTCTTTACTGAGCATTGTGCAGAGATGGCTAGCCCAGCATGGCTGTTAAATTCCCTCAGATTCCAGTAGCAATCCCATTTATTATAGAAGACAATAAAGCTTAGTAATGGAAATCACATCATTAATATTATCTTAAATACAGCTGTTGCTATAAATTTATCTTGTTCACAAAGGTGTGTATGTCAAGTCCTATGGCTACAGAGAATACTGTGGAAGGTCAGTTTCCTATGGTCTTGAGCTTTTTCATTTATAGGGTTTTAAAAATTAAATTAAGCTACTATTTTCTGGTTTTACCATGTATCCTAAACAGTTCCCATACTTTTTCTTACAGCCTTTGTTCTGTCAAGTATTTTGAAAGCTACATGTAGGCTGCCTCATTCAACTTAATTGGCCAACAAAATCAAAACCTTGGCATCCTTCACTCTGGTTTTACAAAAGACACAGAGTGCTCATCATATTTGAGATCTCCAGTATCTGTCTGATTGGCCTGAAATCAGCATTAGAAGTTTATTACATACATATAAACAGACTAATCCTAAAAGTCTCATTTTCATAGGGAGCTAGGCTAACTAAATCAAGTCAAAAGAATGGAAATTACAGCCAATGTAAGATGACAAACCTGACAACTGGAAGAATATGGTAATAGAAGAAAAGAGTACAAAAATGCAGGTGAAAGATGCTACACAAGCTGCTTTGGAAGATCATGTGAAACCCTTCCCATCACTGCCTTCCATGATACAAGGAATACTACAGTGCTAACTTCTGAATGGCTGAACTGGTGAACTTGGGTCAGGTTCTTCTTGGGAACAGACGGTTACAGCTTTGCTGGTGACAGGTTCAATGCCAGTACCATGCTGAATGCCAGCTGAAGGTGAGCTCATTTTGGAACAATTTACAATGTACCTTCAGTTGTCTATTTTCATAACACTTGAAAAAACTGTGCTGCTCTGCTTCAAGGCATCCATAGCAACTTTAATACATGATATTGGTTTGTCAGGCCTGCCTATGATTTACGCTTCTGCTTGTCATTATTTTTGTTTAGTTGATATTTGCCTTTCATTGTAATAAAGCTTTTTTTTTCATCAAACAGTGACTGTATGTGTTATACAAAAATGAGAGAACTCACTTACATGGAACTTAATCATGTTTCTCTGTGCCCTTGATCTTTCAACAGCATCAACACTTTCAATAGTTCATCAACACTCCAATGCATGATAGGTTTATTGGTGTGACACAAACTACTAGATCCCAAAATTATATATATTTGGGAAATAAAGTAACTACAATGTTTGGAGCAGTTTCTGGTAAGTAATTTCAGTCCAGACTGAGGTAACTTTAGACACATACAGTAGGTCATAAAAAACTTCTGAAATATCTAAACATGTCTGTGACCATGTATAGCCTGCCGTGACAAGCTGGTGTGCTAATTGTATGGGCTGCATGCCAGAGCTCCCTGCTCAACCAGGAAAGCTTACTCAGCTAAAGAAGGCTCTGTGACTCTCAGGTGTATAGTGCTGATCATGCTCAGCAGCATGTTTGCATTTATGCACTCTCACACTGCATTATAATATGAATGGAATTTCAATTCTTTGAAAGAAAAGGATTAAAGTTTTAAGAAAAAAGTTGACTTCCAAAAATATTCTCATTAGAAGTGTGATAATTATGGAGTAATTATTATAGCTTTGAAGTCTCATTTGACTTATAATTTTAAGAATATAAATATATTTTATGTAATTTTGAGACAGCATTTACTAGTGCGGTTTTTGTTTAAATTAACATTTTACAGAGACAGAAGGTTATTTCATAGAGTATTTCCTACCTTTAGCATTGTGATGCTAAAACTGAGAGACAAAAAGAGAAGCTTTCCAAAGATTCTGCCAGATTCTTTAATGTCAGGTTTTCCTATATGAAAGAAAATCTTTCGAAAGTGTTCAGGATGATACAAGTAGACAAAGTGGTTTTTGGTTTACTACTGAAGGGACACTTCCTGTGGCTGTACAATCTCCTATGTTCAGGAGGCCTTATAGTTGTAGCAAGGCGGATATTGCTGGCAAGGCACAACATTCCACAGGGTGTTCTAGTGATTTTCTTCTATCTTTTCTCTTTCTTCTTATTTTTTCTTACATCAGAAAGAGGAGCCTTTTATCACAGTTGTTTTTTTAACATTCCCTAGCATCTAAGTATGGTCTCAGGTAAGAAACAGCAACACAGTAGTTTTCCAGCCCTCTCCTTGGTATTCATGGCCAGGTATAAAGATGGGCTGACCTTTACTTGCCTCTAGCATATTTGATTGTCAGCCTTGAAAATTTGTTTACACTTGCATACAAGATCTCACTGCATGTGCATGTGAGTGTTGGTTTATTTCTCTATATTACAAAATCTTTCAGCTTTGTGTGAGGTGAGGAGACTGAAAACTATGCAATGCCTTGCTAGGGCTTTTTACCTCTGCCAAAGCATTGTACTTTGTGACACCCAGACTCTGATCTGCTTTTAATTGCACCAGCAGTAAAAATCTTGGCTTATTTTTATGCTGTTTACTTTTTAATGTATTTGCAGCCTTTATATTGTCTTCACATTTTTAACAGAGGATTGAATTTTGGAAAAATGTATCTGTATCATAAAAAGAATAATGCTGACTTTTTCGTACTTTTTACCTCATCTTGCACAAATGTACAGGAATTTGCAGCACAGAGAATAATATGAAATCCATGCTTCTCATGTGAGGGCATTTTGTTTCAGTTACACCTCTTGGTGCATCCCCTGGAAAATTATTATGGATGCTACAAGCTGTGCTGGAAAAGAGGTTCTGCAAATGGGCATGGGTAACTAACGTTATGTCAGCCTTCATGCTTGTGTGGATCCTGCTGCAGGATCAATATGTGAATCTGGGTGAGGCGCTCAGCCTGTGAGGTGAAAGTGGCGTAGGGTGTAAAATATAGTATAGTGCATTGTTTTTCAGTTTGTTGTTCAGGGCTCTACAGTAAATTCTACCTCTTGAATGCTCATCACCTGGTTTCGTCTTTCTTCAAAGCCCTGCTATGCTCAACAGGAGTGAGTTAAGATGGAGAGCTTTGGATAGCCTTCATCTCTATAGCATCCTTCCAACATGTGCTGCAAGAGAAAAAGAAAAATAATTGTTCATGAGGGAGATCTTACTAGGAGCTGGGCTCCCTGCAAGGGACAGATTAGCCTTATCTCCTTGCAGAAACCAAGCCTATCGTGTCCTGTACCCTAGATTCTCTGAGTACAAGCAGACCAAGCTGCCACAAGCTTTCCATCTGCAGTTGTGATCAGTCCCATTTGTTCTTGTGCATTCAGTTTTCTCAGGTTTTGGTTTTGAACAGCTGTTGCACTCTGAATCCAAAGTTTCCAGAAAGCCATGAGGTACCTTATATCAGGGGCCCGCTTTGATTGCTTGCCCGGCTAGTCCTGGAACTGATAACAAGCCTCGGTAAGGCTCCTCTGCTGTGCAGATTCAGCCTAGAGCATGAGTGAACTGTAACTGTATAGCTTTGGCCTTGAAACTGAAAATATTAACAAATATTTGTTTTATTATTTTTCAAAATTTTATCCAGTAGCACAGAATAAAACAGAAGTTCTTATAGGGAAATGCAGTGTCATACTCTAGATTTAGCAGTGGGACTGTATTATGTATTTATGACAATTGTATCTGTGGTCTCTTCAGATCTATGTTGAAACCTCCAATATCAAGGTGTGTGACTAAGGAGTTCAGATATATCTCCAGCAACAAGAGGCAATGAGTTTTGAGCCCAATTCTGTGTTGCTTCCAGTGTTTAGTGAAAGTCTGGGCCCCGGTTTTTGTCTGATACTGAGATCCCAGTTACTGAAGGCCATACCTGGGCTCTGCCACCTGCTGAGCCTGCGTTGCTCAGCCAGTTATGGAGAAAGTTGAACTGTGTGGGTGTTTGTGCTGACACCACCAGCCCTGGGCACAGTGTATCTTGCACCCACCCATGCCTGCCACATGCCTCCAGTGCCTGCCCAGCTGCCGAGCTTGGTCCTTTAGCATGGGGCATCCCTGTGCCAAAGTGCATGTGGCAAAATAATTTCCAACGGGCTTGTCCACTCTCTCCCTGTGTCCGGGAGAGAGGTGCTTGGGGGTACATCAGCTGCCTGAGGCAGTGAGAGGATGCCAGTGTGGATGCAAGAAGACTCCAAAGTATGCCTTTGGAAGGTGTAACAAACCTTGTCTTGCATGCAGTCTCACCAGCCACAAGTCTGTGTAATCAAAGAAACACACTCCTCAGATCTTGTCTTTATACCCCAAAAAAGGGCTGGTGGTCTGCAATCACCACAGCTGCCAGGCCACAGAGCATCCTGAGGGCTGTGATTTCTGGGGAAGGTCACTGCAGTTTTCTGAGAATCATTTGCCCTTCCTCTCCTGCAAAAAATAATGCTACTTAATGGACTTTGCAAGATATTTTGGCATATTTTAATGGAAAACAGTCTGAAGAAATAGAAGAAGATATGTTTACATTTAGCTAAGGCTAAAACTAGGTATTTCAGTTTCACTTTCGTGATGCAAAATTGCAGGACTGAATGTATGACAGAAAAAATCTCCAAAGATCATCCAGTTCAAATATTTATTGTAACGGAACATCTTGTTGATTATGATTGTTTTTGAACAAGTCTCTCCAAGCTGTAGATCTAATCTCACTTTAAGAGCATGAAGGTAAATAATTCTTTTCACCTACTCTTGCAGTTCAAAAGAACCTGCTTCACAGTTGCTCTTAGATTTGATTTCAAGGTCTGCCATGACACAGAATTATTTTTTTCCTACCTCTGCTGAGGACTCTTGAGAGGCTTTTCAGCTATTGTTGCTTCATTTGAACAAAATAACAACACAACCTTGAGGTCCAGCATTCTTCTCTGGAAACTATTGGAAGTCCATTAAGTTATTAAATAAATCAGCAGCTAGATTCAATCAACAGATTGCTTAGGATATGCATGGATGCAGTGTGATTTGGTAATAAAAAACTTGGCAATACATATATTGCCAGATGTTTTTTCCTGTACTACAGGACAGCAGGGCCAGCTCAACATCTGAGGGTTTTGATTGTTTAAATTACAGGTGGGTAGCAATTTGAATTTTTTGTAGTTCATGATGTTTCTGCATGATCTGGAAAAAGGAGGATCCTGCTAAATCAAGTTCCTATTGTGTCGTAACATTGTCGAGTCATAAGGAGAACTTCCTGTTGTGATGGTGCAGTGCCCCTTTGGATGCTGCTAGTTACCTACCAACTGGCTTGAAGTGGAGGGCTTGATATGTCTCCTTGTTTCCCATTGATAATCAAGTGTTTAAGATCTTCAGAAGGTAAAGAGCTAGAAAAGGGCAAAAAGGTGTCAAAGATTTGCCTCTTCCCCTCCAGTTTTCGTATGGCTGAAGAATTCCACTATGGGCAGCAGTAGTGGCCAGTCTGTCCAGGAAGAAGTGATTGCTAGGCTTGGTTCACGAGGTGGATCTGACAGCTGGGAGCACCATGAGCTGAGCTCGCCTGTACCCCAAACAATCTCTGTGACCCACAAGGCACTCAGGTAGGTTCACTGTCTCTCTTCCCCCATAGCAGGAGAAAAAACAACCACTGTCCTTGGAGGAGGGCTGGGAGGCTGTCCTCATTAGTGTTGGGAAAGACCCATGAAATGCAAATTAAAATACCATTTGTTGTCTTTCACATTAGAATAACTCACAGTTAGAACTTCCTTCTAAACAGGACAACAGTTTATTTAAAGATGTGGCTGATAGTGATGTTCTTAGCGTGATTTTAAAAGGACTTACTTGTTCTTGTTGCAATATTTCTCAGAGTGATTTGGTGAACAAGAAAGAGGAAGCTGTGAAAGCAGCTGTATAATAATTGCCATCAAAGGCACAAAATAATTTGAAAACCAGACAGGCTCTGCTACCCTTTGTTAGCACCTTGTACTCCAATAAACCTAGTTGCTATAACTGACAAGTAAAACCATTATACTTGTGTGTCAATATTTCTTTCCCAAATGGTGTCTGATAGGAGCTAAAGCATTTTATTTCTCTCTACTATATGACTTAAATAGCCCTTTTTTTGATAGCAAAGGTGATAGCTTCCATTCATGTGTTTATCTGGGGACTGTTTATTTGGTTTGTTATATCAAATGATTTAGAAGTAACAGCTCAAACCCCTGAAGATACATATATCATACATACATTGTACATATATACATTGTATCCAGGACAAAAATACAGCAAGAAAATAAAGTTGCAGGATGTACCTCAGCATGGTTTTATTATACCAGATGAAATATTATTTCCATTTACAAGCACAAGAACTAGTTTTACAAAATGTGCAACGTTATCAGTCCACAACAAGGGGCCAAATACAAACATAAGACTGGGGGAAAGAGAAGGGAAGGGGGATGTTGCAGTGGACTAGCATCCTTCCTCATAACACCAGGAGTACACATCAACTCAAGTTATTGCTGAGGGTTGGTGCTGCCTCTGATTATTTGCTGCCAGTTTACCTTAGTTTAGTTCCTTTGTGGAATAAAACATAAAGTTAAGTTAATTGAATCTTAAAAGATATAAAGTGGAACAGATTTTCTTCCAAGAGATAGAGCAGATTTGGTGGCCCTATTACATTCCATATGAATTAGACATTAGTCAGATTTTTTTTGTCTGAAAATCCAAGGTATAGTTGCTTTTCTAGTCACCTTATTTTGTTTTATTTTAATTAAAATGAAAGTTTTAAACAAAAATGTATGATTTTGTTGAGAATATTTTGAATTTTTTGTTTTGCTAGGAATTTAGAAAATGCTTCTTTTCACTTTGTAAATTCTCCTGGGGGGTGGGAGAAAAGAAAAATATTGATCAATTTTTCACTTACCAAGGCCATCAAGTGCTACAGCAGTGATTATTCTTCTTATTATCTCACTCAAACAACAAAAGGTGATACAGGAACAAATTTTTGAGAATTCTGTACCAGGTGAAGTCTCTCAGTGTCTTTCAGTATCAGTGGCCAGAGCTGGATGATTTGAAAATAATCCCTGGGTTTCTGAAGAGCCTTTGCATGACAGCATTAGGCAGAAACCCTCTAAGAAGATCAAGATGCTCCATGTCCCTGAGATAAGTGCATTACTTTGTTTTCAGCTCTTCATGTTGTATCAGTGGTTTCACTTCCTTTTGGTGAGCACTTTTCAGAAGCTACTGTCTTTGTTATGCAAGTGAATTGATTAAACCTAATTTTAAATGAGCATCCCAAATGACATTTCATCTTCAAAGGTAGAGCTCTGGTCTTCCATCAGTGGTTTAACCACAGGTCTGAAGCTTTGGAGCAGCTCCTCCCTTTCCTGCAGAAGTCAAGGGAATAAGGTTTCCTTTAGAAAAATATATGTTCTTGGTCACTATAGTCTTATGTTTTTACTACTGTGTGTGCACTGATAGGAGAGTTCATAAATAGCTTTTGTGGTATTGTATATCTTAGTGCAGCCAAACATGCTGCAGTGGAAACAGTGTAATAGCAGAGGGGAAGGAAAGAGTATTGCCTTATCTGGTGTGCAGCACGTGCAGGCAAGCCCTTAGCTATTTTTCTCTTGTAATTTACATATCTCCTGAGTGTTGAGAGTCACACGATTTCAGTCTTCAGTTCTAATTAAGGTGAAGGAAAGAAAGGATGGGATGAACAGCACCATCAAGTCTCTCAGCAATAGACTATATGACATAAGGTAACATTTACTTCTTGCTGACAGCCAGAAAATAAAAGATATCGGGAAAGGTCTGAACAAAATGTATTTTCTTCTTAAGTAAATTCTCTAAGCATTTTAAATGATTGAAGCTAAAAAAAATAGTTCATCTGTAGCCTTATTTTTTCTAAAACCTTTTCAAACACCTTACTTTGAACTGTATCATTCTGTTTTACAAGAACAGAGCTTTCAAATCATTAGTGCTAAGATGTAATTCCTGATGTCTTACTGTCTTGTCTTCTGTTTCCTTACAAAACATCTGGAATCCTATCCTGAGGCACAGAAACAAGGTTGCTTGAGTTAAATTTCATGTTCTTTAACTAGTTAACTTGCCCTCTTGCTTTGTCTGCCTTAGTGTAATTGCTCCCAGATTCTTAGTATAAACTCAAAAATTACCTCAGGAAATAGTAAGAAAAGCCCAACTTGCACCTTGGAGAGGACCACTGTGAGAGACTGTCCATGATACAGGGCAGTGTCAATTACAGGAATATTTTTGTATCACTGGAGATAAGGCTATATGACTGTATACTTTTAAGTCACTTTAATCCAGGTTTATGTGGGTAAAAAATACAGCTTTTAAAACTGTCTATTTTAAGCAGAACTTACTAAACTTGTATATGTGTATAAGCTCCAATATGTGTGCAGAGGATATTCTGAACAGGGAGATATATCAACAGACCACAAGCACCTTAAGGACTGAATTTCTCGCTCCTTTGCCTCCTATAGGTTGGGTTTTTTTCACATCCACCTGTAGTGAGTGACAGTGATTCATACTGAAATTACCTAGAGCAACACGGTCCAGATTGTGAGAAAGCCCTTAGGCTGACTTAGGCAGTCTAGATGTGTTATCCGGCTTGTTGTCATTGTTTCCGTTTTTAGACAAGTATCTATTGCTCTAGACAAACCAGAACCCATCAAATGATACGTGTATTTAAGTACGTTTGTACCATGGGGGCTGAAAGGGGGAAAGTATTTATTTTCAATGCATCCAAATTGAAATGTCATGTCCTGCAGAACTCCCAGATTCTACTGATAAATAGCCAGCACCTTCATCTCCTCTGCAACAAAAATCACAGCAACACTTTTCTGGGTGCCAGGTAACGTTGCTGTGGACAAAGCTGAAGGAGTAAAAGGTGCTCACTGTCATCTCTCTAAACTACAGCAAGGTGGCAGCGTGCCTCTGGACATTGCTGATTCAGCTGGATCTAGCTAGCCACTAGCCATCTGCTCTCTAGGACATCGTGGGGGTGTGTATATTCTGCATCTGGTGCTGAAAAAGCACCCATAGGCACTCCGGAGTCATGAGAAGAGATGCTATTGATTATCTGACTGTGGTAGAATAATGGCCATACCAGGACACGCTGTAAGTCTTCTGTGGCAATCAGTATCAAATACTAGAACACAAATTCAAGCATCAAGCTGCACAGGTGTGTGTATACAGATACAGTTATAGGTACATATGGAAGGGGTCACTGCTGTTATAGCCCTCATCAGCATTTTTAGAAGAGTGTCCTGAGCCCAAACCTATATCCAAGCTGCCATTCTTACTTGCTACTGATTCTCACAGCCTCTATGAGGTTTCCACATTTTAGCCCCTTTATACTTTAGTTCTCCAGGTCATCACTGCCAACAAGTACCACAGTTAAACTGGGCCACATAACAGGGGTGGCTTTTAACCACAGGTAGCTGGGGCAATTGTTAGAGGCAATACATCAAAGTGGATGGTGGAGAAAAGTTTGTTTAATTGGGTGCTAAGGCTGTTGTTCTGTCTGCACTAAATTAGACCAGCAGGAATCCTAATGTTGCATGTTCCCTGACTGCTGGGAGGAACTGATTTAAAGGCCACTGAGGGACCCTCACACAGATCTCAGTGTCTGAGATCTCAGAGCATCTCAGGGTCACTTCACATTTATTCCTCTTGTTCATTGCTCACTTTTCCCACTTGCTCACCTCTGCTCTTAGAGGAGCTTTTTCCATATCCTCAGCTGATGTCCTGTGTGTGGCTCTGCACATACGAGCAAGGACGCATCAAGCATGAGGACTTTGGCCTCTGTGTGGAAAGATCTCAGGGCAGGAATGAGCATGTTTGTACCTGTGTGTGTGCAGACCATGAGCAATGCCTAGTACTCCATGGGAAAGGAGAGCAGAAGATCATAATGTTGCTTTCTTAACATGCATGTTGCTCTGGCACCCCAGCTGCCTCAAGACGCAGCCACCAATGCTCGAGAACGCAACAATCCTCAAGAACTACTTTGGCTTCATAGTGGGTATGAGGTGAGTTATCCCACTGACCTCCAAGAAAAAAAGACTGATCACAGCCCCCAAAAGGGCTTCTTCATGCTTCTTTCACAACTTCCTTGCAACTTAGGGCTGTCTTCCCTGAATCCTGAAAATGCATTTCTTTTCAGCAGGGTGCCTGAGGCATCTGCTCTGCCACTCTTCACGTGTAGTTGCATTTGGCAATGCTGACAGCAAGTGAGATGCTTAGAGCTGGCTCCTTATTACAGTATCTTGTACATACTGTGACAGATGAAGGTCTAGAAAGCTACCTGAGGCTGACACCAAGGTGTGTAAGCACTAGAGAGGTGAGAAGTACAGAAATGTCTGCACCCTTCCTGAAGAGATGTCTTCACCGGTGTTTTTCAGAGACTAAAGTAGTCATGCTGTTTTTGTACTCAGATTGACTTTGCTTGGCTACATGTAGGTCCAGAGATGTAACTCTTGAAAAGACTGGGGAAAAATAATAATTTGAAAACAAGATAACAAGGGGAAAATAGGCATGATTTTAAGAATTGTACATTAGAGTGCAAATATGCCTTTCATCTTTTAGGGATGATACTATTTTCATATTCTTTTAGAATAAATTTTGGTTGGGTTTTTTTTGTTGTTTGTTTGCCAGTATATGAGCCTTTTGCTTTTTATTGCATCTACGGGATCCTAATTTACAACTATGTGGGAAAGTAGCAGTGACTCTTGGTTAAAGCAAGATTCCTATCTGAGGTATTTTTGCCTTCAGACTTCTCAGGGTAAAACATCTTCTTTCTACTGAAACTACATTATTGTGTTAATTTCCAGCCTAGTTCTGTCCTTAGAATGAATTTAGCTATTCTTTTGCAGTCAATACAAAAACTTATTTCTTCTGTTATTTTTGTTGGGATTGCTGTATTTATTTTTCCCCTAGGACACCACATGGACAGACACACATTTCTCAAAAGTACCTTTGGAATTAAATAAACTTGAACTGATGACCCAGTCACACAGATTTTTCTGATGTTTTAAAAGATTTTTCTCCTTAGGAAGGGGTCCTGTGGCTTCAGAAGTAATGATCGCAGAATTGGATTCAGGCTTGAATTTGTTGCAAGATTATGAAGGGATTATTAACAGCTGTTTCTGCTAGTTGTAAATTCTGTCACAGAAGTTTGGGATTTGACCATAAAGGTGAAATTTCCTTTTGGTAGAGTTTTCTGAGGGAGACAGCCCTGGTTGGGAAAAAGGTGAGATGAGAGTAAAAGGCTGGATTCATGTTAACCTGAATATTTCAGCAGTTTGCTTTCAAGGGATGCAAAGCAGAATTAAAGCTGTCCCTCACTTCCCTGGGAAGATCAGATGATAAAAATGCTGCCTAACTGTTCTCAAGAGAGGTGTTTGGTTGGTGAATATTGATTCACTATGGAATGTTTGTTTTGAATTTTGATTTGTATCTGACTCGCAGACCAGGAAAAAGAATTGACCGTGATAGATGATAAGAATATGCAATCCTTGACTGAAACAAGTATCTGTGACCTGTTTGAGAAGATGGAGAAGTCAATCACTAGGTGGCAAGTCCTGTGTTTGGTTAGCCCCAAGAATGTATTTCACTGCTTGTATAACAACAAGGAGTAGACTCCAGCTCTGAGGTTTAAAGTGTTTACTCTATGAAAACCCTCTGAGTTCAATTTTCTTCAGATATTTATGATCCAGTGAAAATTAAACTGTAGTAGAAGGTTTATGAAGAATGAATATGTACATAAGAGAATGCACACGGTTGGATAGTCACACCTGCACATTTCCCATTAAAATCCTAACTGGCTACTTGGGGAAAAAAATAATTGGCTCAGAATCACACAACTGAATTTAGTTACTTGAAGTAATTAGGACAGTGTATATGGCTTGTGAAGGGACCACAAGGGTGACTTATTGTATAGAATCATAGCTTCTAAATTATTAAAAGATGAAGTGTTTAAAGTGCCTCCCTTGTTTTAATGATCTGCTAGGACTAGGGACTAAAGCACCTTGTGGAACTGGAGCTACAGCTGCTCTGCAGTATGATAGTGGTTCAAAAAGATCTTTAGAAATAATATTTTGAGTCTATCAGCTTACCAGCTGCTTTGGAGATTGTGTACAATTGTTAAAGAGGGGGCACACTGCTCTGAAGTGGCTTGCATAGAATGGGGTGTGAAGGGGCTAAGAGCATATAGTTGTAGTTTCAGTACTTTTTGTACTTTTTTCACAGAGAGAGAAGAATTTAATCCTTTGTGGCAATAGGTCTTTTTGGAAATATGTAAGTCTAGCATTAAGTCTACCTTCTGTCCTTCCTTTTCCATTTGTGTGGTGGTTATCTGTAGTGACATCTGTGAATGTTGCAGTTTACAAAGATTTAGTGTTACCAATTTAAAAAGTTTGTTGGGTGGTGGGGGTTTGTTGCGGTGCGCATTCCTGGCTGGCGACGACTTTTGGGGGACGACAGTCCCCCACGAGTTCTGCATATCCTAGTTATCGCTGGTTCGACGCAGGAACAAATGAGAGCAGCACGGGTCTGTGGAGTAGACTGGGATGTTTATTATGTATAATAGAGATCCAGAGCCCCAAAGACCTCTGCTGGTGGTGTGCAGAGGGTCTCATACTGAGACAAAACTGGGGGTGGATACAATCTACAAGCCAATAGGGCAATAACTGGAGAGCAGAAAAGGGGTGTCAATCACCCACAGAAGCCAACTGGGGTAGACAGGAGGGGAGAGAAGGTCACATGCCCCAGTGGAGCGTTGAGGTTTGGGTGACACCCCAACATGCCGAGGGGGTTGGACTCTCCTCAGATTGGGCCAGGGGTAGACTGACAGGGAAGGTACTGGAAAGGAGGGGCAGGGTAACTGTGATGGACAGGAGAGGGACAGTGACAGGCAGAGAAAGCACTGGAACAACGGGAGGGGAACTACTATATAGGGAACATTAGGGGTTGGCTATCTGGGGATTGACAAATAACTGCTAACATGGAAGGAATAACACAGTTAAGGGACATACCAATTATGAAACAATGTGGGGGAATACATGGAGAAACTATAATCAATTAAAAACAGGACTAATTATCAAACATGCACCGCAACATCTCCCCATTTCTGTTTTAAAAATGAGAGAAAGGAGGAGATATTAGGTACAAATAAGAAGGTGTAGTTACTTAGGGTTTGACATTATTAAGGTCAATAAAAATTTTAAATTACAAACATAATACATTTGCAAGAAACTGAAAATGAGGGAACGCGCACCGCGACAGGGGTTTGTTTGTTTGTTTTTTAATCCTGTGTGAAAAATGCTGTAAATACAATACATAGAATGGTAGAAGAAGATAAAAGGGCCTGGATTAAAAAAAATCCCTGTCTTAGAGACATAGAAATACTGATGTTGGACTAAATTGCTAGCATATATTTTGTAGTATACAAAAATCATAGAGAAATATTTTCCTGGCATTCAAACATATATCTGAGAACACCTGTTATTATAATTCCAGCTTTATGTTCCCGGTGAATAGAACTCAATAAATATTATACTTTGTTTTCATTTTGTGTATACATACTTAAGTTTCAATTTATATAAACCATATGCTGTGGAGTGTTTTTCTGCTTCCTCTGGTTGTTGTTCTGTATATTTTCATGTACATGGCAACACCTTGAATAGCTTTGCTGTCTCTCTGAGGCATACTGGATAAGGGGATGTATTCCTCAGATTTATTCTTCCAGTGTCAATTGTTTTACTCTGTAAAGAAATCCAGCAAGCCTAAAGCAGAATATTATGTTTCACGTTAAAGATTATGACAGTTGGGTGACTTGGCAAACATACAGAGCCTGTATGTTTGCTTGGTAGCACTTGTGTTGCCCTGGTATTCTAGATTGTGTGTCTTTGGTCAAAAAATAAAAAAAAAAAATCATAAGAGTTTCTTCAGCACATTCTATGCCTCTGTATGCCTCGATCTAGCAATCCATGTAGTGCTGTGACAGGCTGGGAGCCTGAAGTTAGAGCATGTCTTGATTTGCATTTTGTACAGATGGATAAAAATATTTGAAAGTTGGTTCTGCTGCATTTTTCCCCTTTCCTGCTATTTCTGGTTGTTTGTGAATTGTGCTTTCCTACTGTTTCAAGTAATCCTTAGTAATGCAAATACTAATAGGTTTAATAGCAACTAAATGAGATACAATTTTAAAACTGAATTTTAGTTTCTACATTCACGTCATAATTTTGTACTTGTAACAGGGAGGAGCAAAATACTGATTTGTTAGCTGTGTGAAAAAAAACTTCTGTTTATCTTGTGTTTTAAAAATGGGCATAATTAAATCATTGCTAACCAAGAAAACAAATTGTTAGTGCTTTCACTAAACTATTTAATTTGCAATGTTCAATTGCAAAAACCCAGGGGATAATGGGGATTGATCCTGTGATGGGTGCTTAATTTGATGCTTCTGGTGCATCCAGTGCTCTAATCCTAATGACTTTAAAATGATGGAAGAAATGAGTTGTATTCATCTGCCATTGCCTGAGAATCTTGCTTGCATGTATCAAATACTGCAATCAGTTGGGAGGACTGATGGAAACTGACAGCATATAATCTTGTTCCAGTGAATCTGTGTGCTCCCAGCAGGTTATTACTGGGTTTCTTTCAACACCTGTAGATTTTGCACTTTGATTTTCTTGTTTTGTAGTCTTTCAAACTCTCCTTCCCAAACCCCTATCTCTTATGCAGACACAGACTGGTCTGTGACTGATGTCTCGCTGTTTCAAGAGGGAGATTTCTTTTGTTGGAGAGTTGCAGAATGGCTCTCACAGACAGAGAGAAGATCCAAAATGGAGGGAGGTTCTTTGGTCATATAGTTACCATACCACACATGCCACATGACTGGGCATGATTTGATTAATGAGGAGGAGAACTAGGGAGAAAAGAAGAAGCCTTGTGGTCTCCCCCTTTGTCTTGTGCCCTATGGAGCAAATATTCAGCCTGTAAGCCATAAAATTGGAAATTAATTAATTTTGTCCAGTTGATCAGAAATTTACTGCTGACAACTACATATTAAATGTGCTGGTTTGTGATGAAGATTGAAACCCTTTTCTTTGGTCTGCATGGCAAACTGAAGGAAAGATGGCTTGTGCTTGTTCTCCACCCCAAGTCTGTTGACAGCTAAGGGCTTGGAGATGGGGATGCCTTTGTAAGCACAGTCTATTCTCAAGGCTAAAATGATTATATTTCTCTTATCAGGCAGCAGTATCTGAAGCAAACAAAAAAAAGGGCTCATGAGCCAGGAGATATCTTGTATGACATGTATTCAGACAGAAATTGCTGTGACCTCTGGGTTACCTTCGCTTATGTAAGGTAGGGGATGGCAGAGCAGCAGGAGGGAGACTGCTGCCAGCCCAGGGAGCAGTGTGGGCAGGGCATACTCTGCCTGCTTCCAGTAAATTAAAAAACTTCCTGAGACAGTGCAGAGGAGCCTTAACTTCCTACCAGCATTGGCATAACATCATATCTGGTCATCATAGCATTTTTGCTGCCTGGTCAGAGACAAACTTATCTTCTTCAGACATTTCCATAGCATTCCCTCAGCCTGAGGTTCCTGAACAAACCCTAACTCATTTCCTCTGAAGATGTAGTGTTTCTAAGCACTTAGTGAGCTGAAACCATTGATATATGAAGTATCATACAGTGGGAAAATATTATGGGTATTTGACGAATCTTCTAAGTTTTTGACCTACTACTTGAGTTCAACAAGCATAGACCCCTGTGAATTTCCATGCTGCTTCAAGACATCTGTTATTTTTAATTTTTTTTTTTGTTCTTTTGTATGTTTGGTTCATATTAACACAAAAGGAAAAGACATGCTCTTATTTCTCTTGGAGCCCTTTTGGGTGCTAGAGTTGCTCATGAGCACATTTAGACTCCAGGACTCTCAGGTGCTGGGAGTTCTTCAATTAGCAGGGACTCTCTCCTGCCACTGGCTTTTTTTGCTCTGTCTCTCTAAGTATGCCACTCATGCCTCTCCTTTTCCCTCTTAACTGATTTCTTTTTTCTTCCTCTCAATTTACAGTAGAAGTTGTAATGTTACTGAACCACTGCTGTGCCTCTCTGTCCTTTCTATATCAATCAAGTCATATGGGACAGAGAGAATGCCTTGAAGGTCACAGCCTCCCCTTTGTTCTGCCTATACATTGAAATAAATGGTGCAAGCAAGAAAGAAACCAGCTGTGCCTTTAGTGGGGTGACCTGAACCCTGTACCTTAGTTCTAGCTCTGATGCTGGCTATTCCATTTATAACTTGCATTTCCCCACAAGAACAGTGCTATGTGGTTGTTAAAGGAATTTAAATTAGATTAAATTTAAGGAATTTAATTAAAAGGATTTCTATAAAACAAAATTTCCCTTGCTGCAATGTGGAAAATCTCATCTGACCCATCTGTGATGCAGGATGAGTAATGTGAATGGAAATCATGTGGAAGAAGTAACATGGTGAGAGATCCTGAGCAGGGCAGAGAACTGAAGCATAAAACACAGCAACCCATAATTTCTCTCATTACATTTAATTGTAGGGCTCTTTTTTGTTCACCCTGCTGTAGTGTTTTCGGAAAAGTGTAGTGCCCAGGCTTAGTGCAGTACTCTTGCTGAAGCATCCATACCTAGAGGTGAAACAAATGTCTATAGATTCCAAGGTGAAGTCTGTTTTTGAATCATTCTTTGTCTGTCATTTGTTTTTCCAACAGTATGACACAAACATATATTTTTGATACTATCTAGTCTCCACATCTACCCATTTTCCGTGGCATGTTAATATGGCATTATCCTCTTATTTCAAGCTCATTCCAGTCAATTTGAACTTCTAAGTCTGTCCTCCCATGTACTTGCAGTCCCTTCCAGATGCTGTCTGTACTGTGCATAGAAAATGCATGTTGATTGTCAAGCCCAAGCATCCCACAATACGCCCTTTCTGTTTGGCAGCAAACCTCTGAGAAGGACGTTATGGTTTTCTATTGTGAAAGAGCATAAAAGCTGTGTATGCATTGAAGATGTAGAGCATATCCTACTTCTGTCTTAGAGAAAGGCCTTTTATCCTGTCATAGGAGGAAGAGTGGTACGATCTGTCTCTGATAAATCCACATTAGTTCTTTCCTAACACTCCTAACACTCCTAACACACCTAACACCTTCTGGGTGTTTGGAAAGAGAGAGCTCATTTCCTCTCCTGTGTTTCCTGTGAACTAAAGTTCAACAGGGCCAGGCAGTCTCTGATCAGTCAGCATTATTTGTTGCTGTCATGAAGACAAAGTTTTCTGCTGAATGGAAGTTCCCAAGCAGAGTCTGTCTTTCATGTAGAGGTAACTGTCATCTGTTTAATTTCTATTTTCACAGCATTTTTACAGACATTGTGTTGTCTGTCTATATTTTTCATGGAAAATTTCTGTCAAACTTCCTTTCAATAATCACTGCTGAATATACTGTCCTTTATTTAGAGAATTACTATGGCAGTGGATATTGTGGTAGTCTACTTTCTGAAATAGTGGGAGTTAGATATCAGAGTCCTATCTCTGACACAAAAGCATTGATCTGCCTGTAGATGTTACTACTGGGAGATTGAGATACATCAGCCCAAATTCACTCCAAAGAATTTGAAGTTTTTAAATGGCAACTCATTTCTCTTTGCCCAAAATATAGTGTCTGAGATAGCTATTTAGGTGCCACAGATAAAGAAAAAAATCAGCTGGATGAGCTCGAGCAACAGGGAGCAAGTAAATGCACTTTGAATTCAATGATTTACTGCATGAATTGATGAAGTCACATAACCTCCTGCAAAAAACACGGGGACCTCACTGAGAGTGGAATGGCTGAGAAGGATTGCTTTACAATTGTGATATCCAAAATGCTGAGATTGAAAGACAGGTTGATCAGACAACAAATTTAGATTGTGATCCAAATTGCACTACAATTAATGCATGGACTGCAACTTCAAGAGAGCTGAACTGAGCTTTAATAAATAAAAGAATTCACTAAACACACAATCAGAGAATATCCTGAGCTAGAAGGGACCCACAAGGATCATCGTGTCCAACTCCTGGCTCTATACAGGACTATCCCCTAGAGTCACACCATGTGGCTGAGAGAGTTGTTCAAACTCTTCTTGAATTCTGTCAGGCTTGGTGCTGTGACCACCTTCTTGGGGAGCCTGTTACAGTGGTGCCCAATCACCCTCTGGGTGAAAAACCTTTTTCCTAATATCCAATCTAAACCTCCCTTTACACAACTTCAGGCTGTTCTCTTGGTTCCTGTCACTGATACCACAGAGAAGAGAGCGGTGCCTGAGCCTCCTGTTCCCTTCACAAGGAATCTGTAGACTGCAATGAGGTCTCCCCTCAGTCTCCTCCACGCCGAATAGACCAAGGGACCTCAGCTGCTTATCGTACAGCTTCCCCTCTAGGTCCTTCACCAACTTCGTTGCCCTCCTTTGGATGCTCTCTAGTAGTTTAATCACAAGACACTTCAGAATATTTTTCTTACTGTTTGAAAATTTCAAGCCTGTTTTCTTAAATAAATATCTGCCTATGGTGAACTGCAAATGGCTGGTCTGATTACAGTAGAGCAGGAGTTAATGAAGCCTTTGTCTGTTGTCATCTTTCATCAAAATTTTCAGTTTAAGATTTTTTCCTCTACCTGAATCTGACCAAATATAACGTCTTTTGCCTTTTACCTTCATTATTTTTCACATTAATATCTTGCTCAATTTCAGGTTGCTAGTTTTGGGGCAGAAATGAATGATAGAATCAGGTGAGCTGATGCCTCTGTTTCCCCATCCTGCTCAAAGCAAGTCCTATTAGAGCAAGTGGCTTGTGTAGGCCCATGTTGGGTTTTGAGTATCTCCAGGGACGGAGGTTACATGGCCTTTCTGGGAATCCCGTCCCATCACCTAACCAAAACAGATCTCTGTTGAGCAGATGACATGCAAAAAAGCCCTGAAAGCACTGGTCATGATCTCAGTTGAAGGACAAGCATCCTGGGTTTCCTCTAGGAACAAGCAGGCATTCATAATTCTAGAGAGACCTTATGTGCAGTAGATATTCCATCCTACCTAGGGTTTTTTTGATAGCCTCAGTTAGGAATTAAATGGTATGTACACAAAGTGATCTTGTTGGAATTTTTCAAACAGGGAGAAAACTCAGTCTCAGCTTGATCACTGGATCTCCTATTCAGTTTTTCTAGCTAGATTTCTTTGTTGGCTGCTACAGAGCTTGCTACTAAGGGCTGCTCCTTTGGATCAATGAAGAAGATTCTGCCAGATCTTTTGGTGAATGTGGAGCTGTCTGAGCTGACTGCCGAGTTCTTTGTCTTGATCCAGTCACAAGGTAACTTCTGTGGCCGTGTTTGATACTGGTTTGGTAGAAAGCCAGTCTATGTGCAGGCAGGAGGGGGAACATCACCTCCTGTAGCCTTCCAGCAAAAGTTTGGGACTGAAGCCTGCCATGGTACTGGCCTCCATCCCTGCTGCACTGAAAAAATCAGTTTGAGAACACCAGAAAAACCCAGATGAACAGTAAGGTCTAGGACTAGAATTAAAGGTGACTCTCTTTTTTGCTGACCCCCTAGGGCTTGCTTCTTACAAGATTTGGCATCCTTGTTTCTTGAGGCTGGGCCCACTTTGCAGAGGTGGGATGGCAGGTAGCTGCCTCCTCTAGTCCTTGCTAGGAGCTTGCAGTACTGCAGCTCATACTTGGAGGCATGGAGGATGCTTTTTTCCTCTTACAGCCTCCTGGAGATATGTCAGTAAACCATGTGCATTGTGTTATGGGAAATATAAAATGCAGCAACTTTCTTAAAAGATTTTATTTTCCCCCTTGGTAAACATCATATGAATATTAAATAAGATATTAGCTCATATAGTTGCATGCATTACTAGCAGCATGCATTCACATGCTCAGTACACTCTGCTGGTTTAAAGAGTCTTGTTTTTGAAATTGTAACAGTTGCTTCTTGAATTTAAATACCATTTCTAGTTTCTCAGTCTCTGGGATAATATTAGTATCAAGACCCATAAACCAGAGGAAAAAATCTTTAAAAGCATACAATCTAATGTCTCCTGGTTGTTTTCTTAAAACAAGGTCTTCAGTCCTGGGGATTCTTAGTTTTTAAAACTACTGAAATTCTGCTTTGACTAGCCTTGCTCTGCAGGCCTGTACTTTCCATAGCCATTAAAAACAGCCTTGGTTTTGGTCTCAAAACTTGAATGTTAATACTGCTAATTAACTTTTGGCATGGTAAAATGGCAAGAGTATAGAAATGTTTTTTNGGTGCTGTGACCACCTTCTTGGGGAGCCTGTTACAGTGGTGCCCAATCACCCTCTGGGTGAAAAACCTTTTTCCTAATATCCAATCTAAACCTCCCTTTACACAACTTCAGGCTGTTCTCTTGGTTCCTGTCACTGATACCACAGAGAAGAGAGCGGTGCCTGAGCCTCCTGTTCCCTTCACAAGGAATCTGTAGACTGCAATGAGGTCTCCCCTCAGTCTCCTCCACGCCGAATAGACCAAGGGACCTCAGCTGCTTATCGTACAGCTTCCCCTCTAGGTCCTTCACCAACTTCGTTGCCCTCCTTTGGATGCTCTCTAGTAGTTTAATCACAAGACACTTCAGAATATTTTTCTTACTGTTTGAAAATTTCAAGCCTGTTTTCTTAAATAAATATCTGCCTATGGTGAACTGCAAATGGCTGGTCTGATTACAGTAGAGCAGGAGTTAATGAAACCTTTGTCTGTTGTCATCTTTCATCAAAATTTTCAGTTTAAGATTTTTTCCTCTACCTGAATCTGACCAAATATAACGTCTTTTGACTTTTACCTTCATTATTTTTCACATTAATATCTTGCTCAATTTCAGGTTGCTAGTTTTGGGGCAGAAATGAATGATAGAATCAGGTGAGCTGATGCCTCTGTTTCCCCATCCTGCTCAAAGCAAGTCCTATTAGAGCAAGTGGCTTGTGTAGGCCCATGTTGGGTTTTGAGTATCTCCAGGGACGGAGGTTACATGGCCTTTCTGGGAATCCCGTCCCATCACCTAACCAAAACAGATCTCTGTTGAGCAGATGACATGCAAAAAAGCCCTGAAAGCACTGGTCATGATCTCAGTTGAAGGACAAGCATCCTGGGTTTCCTCTAGGAACAAGCAGGCATTCATAATTCTAGAGAGACCTTATGTGCAGTAGATATTCCATCCTACCTAGGGTTTTTTTGATAGCCTCAGTTAGGAATTAAATGGTATGTACACAAAGTGATCTTGTTGGAATTTTTCAAACAGGGAGAAAACTCAGTCTCAGCTTGATCACTGGATCTCCTATTCAGTTTTTCTAGCTAGATTTCTTTGTTGGCTGCTACAGAGCTTGCTACTAAGGGCTGCTCCTTTGGATCAATGAAGAAGATTCTGCCAGATCTTTTGGTGAATGTGGAGCTGTCTGAGCTGACTGCCGAGTTCTTTGTCTTGATCCAGTCACAAGGTAACTTCTGTGGCCGTGTTTGATACTGGTTTGGTAGAAAGCCAGTCTATGTGCAGGCAGGAGGGGGAACATCACCTCCTGTAGCCTTCCAGCAAAAGTTTGGGACTGAAGCCTGCCATGGTACTGGCCTCCATCCCTGCTGCACTGAAAAAATCAGTTTGAGAACACCAGAAAAACCCAGATGAACAGTAAGGTCTAGGACTAGAATTAAAGGTGACTCTCTTTTTTGCTGACCCCCTAGGGCTTGCTTCTTACAAGATTTGGCATCCTTGTTTCTTGAGGCTGGGCCCACTTTGCAGAGGTGGGATGGCAGGTAGCTGCCTCCTCTAGTCCTTGCTAGGAGCTTGCAGTACTGCAGCTCATACTTGGAGGCATGGAGGATGCTTTTTTCCTCTTACAGCCTCCTGGAGATATGTCAGTAAACCATGTGCATTGTGTTATGGGAAATATAAAATGCAGCAACTTTCTTAAAAGATTTTATTTTCCCCCTTGGTAAACATCATATGAATATTAAATAAGATATTAGCTCATATAGTTGCATGCATTACTAGCAGCATGCATTCACATGCTCAGTACACTCTGCTGGTTTAAAGAGTCTTGTTTTTGAAATTGTAACAGTTGCTTCTTGAATTTAAATACCATTTCTAGTTTCTCAGTCTCTGGGATAATATTAGTATCAAGACCCATAAACCAGAGGAAAAAATCTTTAAAAGCATACAATCTAATGTCTCCTGGTTGTTTTCTTAAAACAAGGTCTTCAGTCCTGGGGATTCTTAGTTTTTAAAACTACTGAAATTCTGCTTTGACTAGCCTTGCTCTGCAGGCCTGTACTTTCCATAGCCATTAAAAACAGCCTTGGTTTTGGTCTCAAAACTTGAATGTTAATACTGCTAATTAACTTTTGGCATGGTAAAATGGCAAGAGTATAGAAATGTTTTTTAGTTTTGTGCCCCTGTGTTGACTGATTGGATTGTTTGGATGTCATTAGGCTACTTATTTATAGCAAGAGTATGAGCAATGCACTGTAAGCAGGGGAGGTAATTCCTGGCTGCTTAGCTAGAAGTTCAAGTCTTCATTTTTGTTAGTGTTTTAATTGAATGAAAGCATCATTTTGTTAAATTCTTCAATACTCCAAAGAAATTGATTACACAAGTGCAATTTAGGCAACAACCTTAATCTCACATTTTATTATACAAGTTGGCAGTGCCACTATTAGCCTGCAGTCTTCCTGACTTGTTTATGAATGTTGTACATTGCTTTGCAGTCACTTAATAGTATTAAATTTCCTGAAGAGAAAATGTTCAATTCTTTTTAGAATAAGAGCCCAGATATCCAAAGCATGAAGATAACAGTCATATTTTATAAAGAAATATCCTCAGTTGAAGGATATATTTTGCAAAAAATGCCCTAATGGAGATAGTGTTTAATCTTTCTGTTGTCTCTGGATTTTACGGACATGACTGAGTTCAGGATTCAGTACACACGCACCATTACCACCCTTGCCCTCTCAACTACTCCATGCATTAAAAACCCAATACTTCCTTACAGGAAAAAAATTAGGAGCAATCCTTCTCTCCTAGCAGAGATCTTTCTTACAGACTGATGTTCTTCCTGCACCAGAACCTTGGCCGTTTGTATTGATTGTTACCTTGAGAACTGTATGTAAAACTTGGGATCAGTTAGAGAATGTGTTCTGTTGGGTCATTCTTTCATGATTTAATAGCTGTGGAGCTCTTCTAGCCTCTGTGAATGGAGCCTGCAAAATCTCCAGGGCCTTTATACAGTCTTCATGACTGTGGTGTTTATTAGAAATGGTATTTGGCTGCTCAACAGCCTGCAACTGAGGTAAGAGCAGAGTATCAGCCTCTGTAGTATCATTTTGGTTTTGCATCTCCTACTTCTACCCTAGTAGCCAGGGCAATGCTCATGCCTGGAACTTTTCTAGTCCCTGCAGTTTTCTGCCCTTGCAGGTTCAAAGTATATTTTGGGTCTGGCTTCAAGCCCAGTGGGTTTAAGATTGAAGGACTACTGGGCTTAGCAGTGACTGAAGGAGGACATTGATTAAATGATTCTGGTTTGCGAGATATATGGAGGTACTGCTGCATGTTAGATTTTAAAGCCAGGTTTTAAGTTTGGGTGGGATTTTTTTGAGTTACATTTCTTAAGGTTGCCTACTGGTAATATATGGACATGCAGAAGTAAGTTCTATATGAGTAAACTGAAGAACACTGTGATGCTATCATTGATGGTCCATGCTTTGGTATTACCTGGCAGTTGTCTTAAGTGTTTAAGAGAGAGTGTTCTGCAATGTTAATATGCACCTGACAGAAAACAGTGCAGAGAATGTGTTTACAGGAAAAACAGCTAAAATTATTTTGAAAAAGGGAAATTTAATAAAGTGGAAAACAGATTGAAGGTACTGGTAAGCTAAGCACTACTGGTATGTTTTAGCTGTCCCTCAAATTTTCCTCATTAGGGGACTATGGTTTGGTGCAGATTTGTAGTCAGAATACCAAGCAGTGCCCTCAGAAAGCAGATCAAAAATCTGTAAATCTGCTTTTAAAGCATGCAGAGAAAGGCACCACAAAATCATCCTCCTTTCCTATATCTGTAATAAATAATAAAACTGGAATGGTGCAGGATGATAAAAGGACTAAATGGATGTGCTTAATGAATGCCTGTGTATAGACTTTAAAATAACTTGATGGAAACAGAAAAGTTCTGAAGTTTACTTTGGCTGCTATTTTGCAGTTCAGACTGGCTGATGAATATAATAGTCTTGCTGGCCTTAATATTCATTAATTCAAATCATGTCAGTCATTTTCTGTTCTTTTTACTCTTCTGTTTTTAGAAGAGGTACTCATGTATTTGATCAGTTTTTAGTGAGGTGGCTCCATTTGATTTCTCAGTATAATTTCAGTTTGTGCACATCCATAAGTAGAGATTTTGAGTTTCACTTTTTATTGTTTCTTGTTCCAGTAAATCAGTCACAGAAGAAAATGTGGAGTCAACTGAGGGGAATATCTAAGTAGCCTGCTGGGCTGTCTTCAAATCAGCTATGTAGCAGACTGGCCTGGAAAGAACAACACCATCTGGATATGGAAAGAATCCGTAAGACGTTTTTGCATTACAGAAGGTTATTGACAGGGTAAATGTGCAGCAGTAAAAACCTACCAGAAATCAGTGAGCTGGTCCATGTGCTTTTCAGCAGTGGTGGGTGTTGAAACTTCCTGGACTAACAGCCTGCAGCTGTACTTTCATTAGCTCTCTGTGAATTTCAGTTCTCACTAAAGTTCAGTTCCTAGATGTTAGGACTGCTTGGGGAAAAAAAACCAACCTTCATTTGATTTATTATTTTCAGTTCCCTGGTATGAATCTGTCCCAAAAGTTTTTCATTGTCAATAGGTTTTGCCCAATTTGTCAATAGTGTTCATTAGGTCAATCTAAACTAGAGATAGCTTACAAAGTGTGTGTTTAGCTATCTAAAAAATTCAGCTGTTTTAACTAAAACTGTGCTTAAAGCCTAAAGACTAAAATTACTGCTCATGATGGTTGCCAAACTTTTCCCTAGCAAATGTTAAAACCTCTCCTAAGGAATAAGCCTTTGGGGAGTTGCATTCCACCACTAACCTAGTGGAAGCTCAGATGATACTTTAGGTTAGCATGGTAAAGGCAGTGGGTGTCACATTTAGCCTGATTACTTATTCAGGATGGATAGCCATTACTTACATGAAGGCGCTGGGGAACAGGCTTTGGAATAATGGGCAACTGGAATAATGTGTCTGCTTTTAGCTAGAATGAGCTGCCTCATCAAGTCCCCTCCTGTGATCAGTGCTTGTTACTCATGTTACGGTCTAAATCAGTATTTTAGCCCCAGTAGAGCTAGTGGGACTGTTTTTTCAGAAGCTCTCTCTCCAGGCCTCTCTCTCCTCATCCCTCTGATTTGAAGAAAAATTATATTGCATCCTGCTATTCACCTGCACTCTCTCAGCACACTTCAACAACTGTCTTGGATTTGGGGAGCTGTAAAGGATGCTTTCAGTGTATTCTGTTAAGCAGAACCCTTTCCAGAAGCTAACCCAATCTAAGTCAAAATGTGGTGAAAGCGAAGTTGAAAGAAAAACAGCTTAAAAGCCAGCCTGTGCTGTAATCACCCTGTGAACCTTTCCCCTCTCCTTTGAGTTCATTATCCTAACCTGAGGAAGCTTAAAATCAGACTTAGTACAGATGTTATCAAATACGACTCTGTATTCAGACCTCTGTGCTGCCTTCTGACGTTGCTCTATTTTTAGCTTTGGAATAATGTAGCACTTGCATGATTTATTGCACAAAACATTCTGGCAGCAGAAAGGATCAAGAGTGGGTGGGGCCATTATAGCTGTTACCTAATTCCTTTTGAATGCTAGAGAGTTAATTAAATAAAATAAAAAGGGTTTTTTTGTGTGCTCCAGGGTTTCCATTTTGTGTTGAAAAAGGAGTGTATTATCTAATCACTAGCTGACCCTCCCTAAACAAGGTAAGATCCAAATGCTGGAAATCAAAAGCACGGACTCCCAGTAACCTCAGGAGGAGCAGGGGGTTTAAATTAAATGTGACTACAAAAGAGATTTGTCACTCTCTGGAAAGTAGCCTGGACATCTCCCTGCTTTTGTGAGAGCAGAGGTGGTGCTGGAGGAAAACAGGCACTCCCTCCTGTGTCTTCTCCTGGTGTGTGACTCCCATAGCAGACTTGCTTGAATCTACTAGGATCAAGGTGTGAGGAGGAGGAGGTAGGTGAGGACAAACTCCTACCTTTTTAAGACACCTCTGCAGGCTGCAGTGAGTAAAGGACAGCTAAACATGGGATCATGGGAAGTACTAGCAGCTGTCAAAGACCTCATGTTCAAACACAGTATTGTTTTTTCCTAGTTGAGAGAGAGCTCATTTTGGATGATACAATGAGCCACTTGTCATAAGAACAGGAAACAGTCATAGCCCTAATACATATCTGTGGGTTAGGTAGTGGGCCTAGGAGAGAGAAGTGTCACTATCTGAAATATCCTCAGCAAGGAAATAGCACTGCAACTCCTCTCCTGCTTCATGTCCTCTTCTGTTGGATTTGGTGACTTGAGAAGACCATGTATCACACCAATGAGCTGTGTACAGTACAAGTGCCAAATATGGCAGAGGGACCTGATGACGGAGGAGTGTGAGGTAGGAGGCAGCATGAATTCTGCACTCAGTGTGGTGAGCAAGTGCTGTGTCTTCGTGGTTCAGCTCATGCAACCCACAGCACCTCTCAGATGCAGCTAATGCATAGGGCAGGAATGAACCAGCTGTGAATAATAGATCTAGAATATTTTAGGAAACTAGCACTATAAAAAATGAAAAAAGATGAGCTGGTGGTTGTACTTCTTCAGGAAAGCTTGCTCTGCAATGCAGACGCAATTAACATTGCTTTATTCTTTTGTTTGATCAAAAATTGCATTAATAAAATTATTTGGTTTATTCTTTTGCTCATTCTGCTAGCCTGAGAACAAGACATGGGAGAGCTTTAGGCATCTCCAATCTGCAAGCACTCTTGTCTGTTCAACTTTAAGCTTGATTGCGTGTGACTATGTAGGGAGGAGGAACAAAGGCTTTATTTTTCTTTTGTTGGCCTTAGTAACGTTGCAATGAAAAGTCAAACCAGTTTACCCCTTTTTATAGAATTCCGATGTAGTTTATAAAGAAGTGGATAATTGGAGAAAGAGCAAACCTAGGTCCTCCTTGCAGTTTCTGGTTCCTGCAAAGTCTCCAGCCTGTTCACTAATATTTGGCTGTTAAAATCCATCCCTGAAACACTGTCCACATGTCTTTGGTCACAAAAAGCAGCCTTCAGAAACACTGTAAGCACCTCAAGCTCTCCTGCTCCTTCTGTCCATCCTAGACAGACAGGGTGAGTGCATGCTCGTGCAGTGCAAGAGCCTGTGTGTTCATGCAAAAGGAAGGAGCCATCTAGTTTTGAGGATGGCTCTCAGGCTGTCTTTAGCAGACAGACAGCTACTGGGTTGCACTTATAGAAATAGAAACAACCTTCTAGTCTGACTTCAGTGTTGTTGAGGTCCTTGATGTTCAGCTTACACTTTCACTTCTCTCCAGGGATGACTCCTACAGCTGCTACAGGAAGGCAGAAACCATTTACCTCTCCATGTTAATGGTACCTACTTAACCCTTCTCACCTTGTTGGGAGAAATTTATCATTCTGGATTGCTTAGGGAACACATTTGGCTTCCTGAGTACAACTTAACTGTATTTAGATAGTGCTATTATTTGCTTTTCTAACCAGAACTATGTGGTCAGCTATGGTGGCAGCCTACGAGTTAAGATGCTCAAGATCTCCAGATGCTCAAGTGCTGTAGTTTGAATTATGTCTCCTGCCCTCTTCACTTCCACAACAACAAGCTGTGCTGTGCATATGCTAAACAAGGAGTAGTCAGCCTGCAGAGGTGACTGTTAATATAGGATAGAGTGTTTGTATCCTAAATGTCAAGAGTTTGGCAGTAGTAACTACCAGTGATTAATTAGATTACATGAGCTGTATGTAATATAGGTATTTACTGGAGTTGTTGTACTTTTGAACTCTATGAAAGATCAGAAAATAGGTGAATCAGTATTTTTGTAGTTCTTGTTTTCAGCTTTTACTGTAACCACCATTGTAGTTGTGTTGTTTAGTGTTAAGTAGTCATGCAAAGAGCAGGGAGTCGGACTTGATGATCCTTTTGGGTCTCTTCCAACTGGATTCTACATAACTTACAATTATCCTTTATTTTGGAAAAACAGGGAAAGACTTGCATTTGTAGTGTTCCAAATATATTTATCATGTTCCTCACTCTTGTTTTGCAGTGGCTAGTTTTAGTTTTCATTGGTCAAGTTAGAAGTTGATTCAGCTTATGACTTTAATATCTTGTGAAAAGAATATAATTTTCAGTGTTGCTGACTCAAGTGCCCGCATACAGAATTCAGTGGTATAAATTAGTTGTATAAATTTGTGAACAGTCTTTGCCTGTTTTAGCGAGTTTTAATTTTCAAAGCAAATTAAATCACTAAAAGTTGTCATCTTCCTTTCTTTAAAAGTCATATGGTTTTCTTTTCTGATATAATAGCCAGGATACTCTATACTGGAAGTGTATTCTTATTGTATAGACTGTAAGAGAAGGCAACAGATTTCTTCGATAGAAGACTTTCTACTGGATTAAGTGACTCTTAAGGTTCTGAATTGCAGTTGAAAATGCAATAACCTGCCATTTCAATGGTGCAGTTCTTTTGCAGAATAGAAGACATGACCTGAAAATGGAACAAGTTTTATTTCTTATAATTATCCCCTGACTGTGTGATCATCTGTAACAAATATATTTTGTGCCTAGGGTAAGGCTGATTTTTCTAAAGCAAACTTAATTAGGGATAGAAAGAGTTTACATGAGCAGCATATACATAGAGAGGACAGAAAAGAGCTGACATTACGGGGGGTAAGAGTTGGGAAACCTGAACTGGGAAACAATACCAGAAGTAGAAAACAGACAAGCACAATACATTTTTTAAAATGTATTTTTGGTTATTTTTTTTTGTTGGCTGTTGTCATTTGTTTATTTTTAGTGTGCTAAACATCACAATGTTGGGAGTTGGGCAACACAGTGGGAATTCCTGCTCTATTTGGGTATGTTTTGGGATTGACTGCCTGGCCCAGGGTACGCCTTGCCTAACTACAGGTATCTGAATCTTAAACAGGGACACCCCGGGTCAGTCACCTAATAGCCAATGGCAATTGAAGGGTTTTAAATACACAAAAGCCACCATGTAGCGATGTAAAACGGACAAATTATGGCCTGTTTAAAAGAAGATGATTTCTAGCCTTTAAATTGTGTAGAAAAAAACCACACTCAAGATAGCTCAAATATTGAGGTAAAGGGGATGCGTGTGACTGGTTTTCTTCTGGGGCTGCAGGATATTTTTCTTATTATTGATATCTAAGCATCAGGCTCCAGCTTGTTGGTGAAAACCTCAGGCACCTCAGTGGTACTTGAAAGTAAAAGCTAATGCTTTAACTCTTTTCCACTCCATGGTGGGATCCCCAGAGAACATTTCCTCCCTGTTAGATATTGCTGTCATTAGTCTGTGTCAATATGTTAGCAAAATATATGTTGCTTCTGACAGTCTGGGGCTATGCAGTATCTGTACAGTTTGGAGTCGGGTGGGATGTGTCCCCGCAATATAATGCAATGCTGTACTTTGGAGCACACAGGTAGAGAGGCCCAAAGACAGATCCTAGACAAAAAATTCGTTTTTGTTGGTTCATCTATCCTCTTTAATAAACTGGGGTGTTTAATGACTGTTGTGTTTATTGAGCACACTATGGTGGTATTTTGCACTTTTTTCTACACTTTTATTTCTTCAAATGCAGTTCTGCTATGGTGCCACACAGGACAGTGTCTGACAGGACCAGGTGATCCTGTCAGAAGACTGCAGAAAGCTCTGTTTACACAAAATGATATATCATCATGCCCTTGTTTTAAAGATAGCTGCTCAGGGATTAAATGCATGGGCTTCAGTATCTTAAGCCAACTCCAGTTCAAGTGACTTTCATTGTTATTCACTGTATCAGGTAGGAATAACCTGGGAAGTCAGTTCCAGAAGATGTCTGTATGGTCTGTATGGTTTAGTAGTTTTCTCTGTGTGTGCCTGTGGGCTGGAACACAGTGAGGCTTGGGTTTGCCTTCCATGTTTCATCCACTCATGTATATGTAGCTCCTCATTTGTATAAGGATCTCAGGACAAGAGGAAATTGTCTCAAGATGCATCAGGGTTGTCAAGCACTGACACAGGCTGCCCAGGGAAGTGGCTGACTCACCATCCCTGAAGGTATTTAAACAAATGTGTAGATGTGGCTGTTAGGGACAGGGTTCAGTGGTGGACTTGGCAGTGTCAGGGTAGTGGTTGGACTTGATAGTCTTGGAGGTCTTTTCCAACTAAAATGATTCCATGATTTGAAGAGTAGAGGTAGTGCACCATAGTAAGGGGTCTTTATCCAGCACTGTGGATGATGTGGACTCTCCTACACCTGCCCTGCAAGAAGGAATGCTGCAAGGTCTCAATTCTTTCTTATGTCATCCATTTGTTTTCTTTGTATATGGAGATTTATGTCTCAAATCCACAAAAAGGGATCATTAACCATAATATTGGAAAAGGCAGCATGTGAGTTAAAAACATGTAAGTAGAGGGAGGCTCTTAAATCCTTGGAGAGAAACTAACCTGACTTGTGTTTGAACTTAAAAGTAATCCATTGTAATATCATCATCGTAGCAAATATCAGTGAGCTCTTGGCTCCCTCTGACTTAACATGGTTACTCTCAAGAACACTGAGACTGCAGCATTTATTTCCAGCTCAGTTTTGTCAGTCACTCCGTCTGAAAGGCAGCACCTCCCATCTGGCTTTGGAGCCTTGTCCATACATCTTGTTATAAATAAGGGCCAGGAAACAAACTCCTGTTTGATGCCTTTATTAGAAGACAGCTCTGGGTAGGGAGCCCGAGGGGTCACGCACACCGCCACTGCTCCCAGGAGCGACGCGTAGGAAGACATGATCAGCTTTGCCTGGCGGCAAAGCTGGGACTTCCACCCTCAGCTAAGTAGTCCCATATCTTGACTGCCAAGATATTTCCTTTTTGTTCCTTTTTTACATGTTGGCTCGTTCTTTTGTAGGAGTTTGTGTTTCCCCATGGTACCTTGTGTCCCTTTATCTGTGTATGGTAATGTACGCTGCTCTGGGTGCCACTTTGGGGAAGATGTGGAAGACATTCCTGGCATTCTCTATCGTGGAGGTAGTACAGATATGAAGGAACAATTAGGGGAATTCAACTAGCAAGAACTTTTTACAGGTAACAAGTATACAGTAACAGTGACCAACTTGGCTTAACAAAGAGAAAAAAAACAAAACTGTGTGTTTCTTTACCACACATCTGGTCATACCTCTGTGGGTGATAGAAATATGCTGGGTTATTCTCTAGCTTTCTACTACTCATAATTGAGATTCATGTAATGATTTAAGTCATAAATAGCAGCATACTGGAAATTTTACCTTTTCCTTGCATTTATTCCCCTTGGAGAATCTGTGTTGAAGAGTGAATTGCATTTAAGAGAGTAACAGGCTGGGGACCATGAGCTGCCTGCCCAGGAAGAACAGGACTTGATTCTTGCATCTTCAGTCTATCCTAGTGGGGTAAAAAAACCTCTGAATGGAGGCCAGTCTTGGTGCAAATCATAACCAGGCCTGAGATTTGCTTCTTCTATGAACTCCTGAGGTCAGTGTTTGTTCATGAGGCTCAGAAGAAGGTATCTCTCCACTGCAGGGATTCCTGAATGACTTCTGTGTACCATATAGTGCAGGAGATCAGAGCTGTGTGTTGTGGTGCTTGCTGACCTAAAATGTCTGTGCTTCAGTGAACGGGAAAACCCCCCAAAATGGGGCAGATTTTTCTTAAAAAGGCCAATGGACAGCTTCAGCACCGAGTTTAACGCAAATCCTTGTCGTGTTAATTAGGTGTTATTTTGAGTTCAACAGGGGATGCAGTATTAACCAGACCTTTGTTGTGCTGTTGTTTCTTTATGCAGTTAATGTGACACCAAATCCAACAACACAGTTCATTATTAATGGCTTTCATTGCTAAACTATTTTCAGCCTTATCAGAAAATATTTGAGAAAAAGAAAGTAATCCACTGGCAGATAAATGTGAGTGCTTAAACTTTCACCACAGTAGTTTCTTGCTGCCTTCATTGTTGCCTGCTTTGAGTACATAAGGAAATACCTCTGCATAAGTCTGTCCTAGCTGGTGGTGTCTTCCTGTGAGAAAGAATTGGATAAGATGAGCTGGCACTACTGAGGAAGAATGCTTTTTTTTTTTTTTTTCTGTCAGGACAGGAAAAAAGTAGATAAGACTGAAATGAAGTTTCCACCTCTGGCACCCACTTGCATATGGTGCAGCTTCCAGCTGTCTTCTGGAAAATGAAAAACCTAATGGAGTCAACCACTTAGGCCTTATGAATTTACACCAGTCCTACGGCTTTCTTCTTGTTTTCTGGTTACAGGCTTCAGGCAGTATTGCATGTCATTGAGATGACTTGGCCAACTGATTGTACCATTTGTTAAAAAGGGAGACAGAAAGAGAGAAGTTTGTAAGAGGAATGGAGTCCACATTTTGGAGAAGCAGGATTTAGTTGATGTTGCTAATAATAGTGATTTTTTTGTATTCCTTGTCCCTGAAAAATTTTCTCTGCAGTTTTCATCATTTGAAAGAATGGAAACAGAAGAGTATGGGCACTTCTGATCCTTCCAGACCATCCATCCTCACAGTCCTTTGACCCTTTTGTGTCTTCTAGATAAATAATTTCTAGAAGGTAGTGGTAACTGCATGCACTTATAATTTATCAATATGACAGATGATGTGAATGTGTTCAGACTCCATTTAAAATATGCTGTTTCTAGAATAGTCTCAGAATATGGGGTTTTTGTTTAGTTTGGGATTTTATATTTATTTAGTTTGTGTGGTAGCACATGAAGGTACTCAAAACCTTGAAGAAATTTGATTGGATCTTTTTCTTTTAAATACCAAATTATATAAAGTGACTTATTTCCTGTTTTTTCTCAGTTTTATGACTATTCCTTTTAGAGATAGGTGTATCTCTGTGTAGTGGTGTGGGTTGGGTATCATTACCTCCAAAAACAAACCTCTGCCACACACTCTTGCTTTCACACACTGCTAAGCTGAAAGTTACACCCTAGCACTTGACATGGAAAATAATAGCATACATGGCCTGAGGAAAAAAAAAAAGAATAATATTTTTTCAAAATTTGGAACTAAGATTAAAGCATTTTGGTTACTTTCTTATGTCTCTTCTAGACTGGATTCTATTTAATGATACTTTTGCCTTTACAAACTGGTAGATTTTAGGTTAGAGATGTTAAGAGGTAGAGAAAGCCTGCTAGATCATATTCTTCATCACTTTGGGTTCACTGTGAATGTTTCTATGGTATTTTTGATTCTTTTCACATTGCTTCAGAGCCTTCATCAGCTGCCTAAGGAAAGTGTCCCACATTTTGGTTGAGCTTTCTTCCCCAAGGCTCATGCTCCCTCTCTCAGTTGGAACCCTCACTCTTAGTTACATCCTGTGCTGGCAGATTGTACTGCATCTCATGTGGAAAACCTGAGCTGACCTTTGAGGACATGATATTGTTGCTCCTCCATGGAGTTTGTTTCTAGGTTTTATCCCCTTCACTTGTTCAAGCTAGCACAGGTCAGGGTCTGCCCTTGCCATTTAAAAAAATCAGTTACCTTGTGCATAGGAGAGAGGGTGAGTTCTGCTTTGGTTTTCCTGCAGTACTTGCCAGAAGTGAAAACCTCTGCACCAGCTGTAATGCTTTCCTCTTATATTTCCATCTTCTGGGCAGGGTGAACTACTAGCAGCACAGAGGGGAGAAGAAAGGGATCGCACTCCCAAGCTAAATGTCCTACATTCCTTCTGACAGTAGAAATAACTGCTGCTGTTACCACTGTTAATTTTAATATAAATATAACTTTTAGTTGCATGTTTTAAAGAGCAGCAGTAGGATCAGGCATTAGGCCATGGCTCTGCAAGGAGAGCCACTGAATTTTGTTTTGTGTTCAATGCATTGTGCCAGGCGCAGCATCTTGCTCTAGACTGGAAATGCCACTGTGTTGTAACTAATAAGTAATGAGATCGCACCATAATTGTTTCATTACTTTAAGAGTCAGATCCTTTCCTGAAGAGTTTGCTAATTGACAAACGTGTTGTTCAGCTCTGTATTTCCATTAAGAAGCCTGCACCAGGCTTCTCTGTCTTTGTACTGATATGGAGACTTGAAGTTATTAATCATCTTAATTAAAAAAAAAAAAAGTTGGACTTGTGAGCTTAATACCTTGTTTTAATATTCTCTCCACTGCTGTAGGCAAGATAATGAGGGATTTCAGAGGCGCAAGGCAAAGGGAGGGTGGAACAGGGATCAGCAGAGCTTGGCTTTGACTTGGACACGTAAGGACACACACACGGATACTCTTTGATGAGAAGGCTAAAATTATTTATTGAAACATCTGACTCCAAATTTATAGTATTTCCACACAGACCGGGGATTGGAGGAGAAGGTTGACACCTCTCCCATCCCATTGGTCAAGACAAATGCCCATCTGTTGTTTTTTCACACCAAGAGAAAGTATGTAAACAACCTCATCTTAAGATAAACATGTTCTAATTATAACATCCGTGTGTGAGAAAGAACTAAGAACTATGAAAAATATTAAGTTAGAAAGTGCATCAGAAAAGCTTGAAAAATCAGGGTGACACCTGAGACCACCTTGCTTGTGCCAGGGGCATGCTCCAGGGCATTGAGAAGTTAGTTTTAGACTTAAACACATCCATAATACTCTGGAAATGGAAATTCCCTCCCCAGTCCTTACACACATTTCTGGTGAGGAGTGATATCTGGGGCAAGTTGTTTCTCTCTCAGTTTCTAAAGAACTATGGAAATATTAATTTTCTACCATCTTTCTATGTTTTCATAGAATCCCAGAGTGGTTTCCACTAGACCACATTGCTCAGAGCCTCATCCAGTCAGGCCTTGAGCACTTTCAGGGAATGGGCAAGGAGGTGTTTTCTTCCCACAGATGTTCTTTCAGGGAATTTAGAACAATTCTGCGTTTTACTGGGTATAATATTTTTGCAAAATGACACTTAATCCACACCAAAGTTCTCTCATGGTAAGACCTGTCAACCTTTCAGCAATGTACTTCTCAAGAGTTTTTCTCATGAGTAAGAGGAGTAGTGAGTCTGACTGAATTGCTAGGCTTGTATATGGATCGTGCTGTATTAATTTCTGGTCCCAGAAATTAACAGCTTGGAAATGTTTTTTTCCTGTTTTAAGAATAAAGCCTCCTTTAACAGAGGAACATCACTTTTCTATGTGATGTTTTTCCACTCAGTTTTTATCTCCCATTCTCATGCTGGGTTTATATCTCTTTGCATTTATTAATTGGAGTAAGTGAACACTGATTGGATGGGTTAGTTTCTGCTATTAGTGTAACTGGACTCTCCAACAATAAACTGGATAGCATGGAATATATTTTTTTTTTCACCTAGGAAAGATGAAGTGGAATGAAATGAGGGTAAATAGTGCCTTGTGGAGTTTGTATTCCATAAATTGCATTTCTTACTCTGTGAGCTATGAGTCCCCTCTTGTGTTGAGAGATGATTTCTGCAGACGGTTTTGGATGTGATTTGAGGGCAAGCTATGGCTCAAATCCTGACCACAGCTGAGGGAGCACCACACTCTCTTCTAACACTTATAACTTCTAATCACAACATTTGTTTTTTTCCTGTTTCAGTAGTAGATAGGATCACATGAATAATTTCTACTTAGGAGAATAGCCACTCTAAATTAATGCAAACAAAGACCCACAGATGCAAGAATGTTTGCAGGACAGTGCTCAAAAGGAAAATGGCTCTGGCTTGACTTACAAGATGCAAATATCCTACCTTGTAACAAAGAAATAGCTTTAATTGAAGCGTGACTTCACTGGGAAATTCTGGTTTTGTTTTCAATATATGTCATTGTGCTCAATGAGGGGAGAAAATTTTTCATGAGCAGAATTCAAATGTATTCTTTTGATTCATGTAATGGAAAAAGGCCTATAAAATATATTACAGAAAGGACCACTAGGCATATGTCAAGTTTTTGTGGGCACAGGAAGGGGGGTAAGGTTAACATTTCTTTATTATTTATCTACTTTTTCATATTTATGACCAACTGTACTTCATTTCCTTTCTAATTTTTTAGAGTGGAGATGTAGTTACATTCTGTGCAATTGATATTTTGGGGCAAATAGCAGAATTGCTGATGTCAACTGTTTGAAAACTGATACTGATCCAAGAAGATGGCTTTCCTCATTCATCTTATATTGATTCTTGAGCTGTTGGATGTACTGAGATCCCATTTCACATTTTCTTTAGGAGAGCTAAAAACTTTCAAGTTTGGCATTGTTATTTTTCTGCTGACAGGTGATATGTTCATCTGATAACACTGTCTGGATACTGGGCCAGAAGTTATGAGAGCTGGAATAGTGTGTTGGAAAGATTTATAATAATAAGTTTACAACCCCTTAAATGTCTGAGTGAAGATGATAATTCTGAATATCTGACTTGGGCTGAATTGTTTGTCTAGAATTTGAGGGGGGGAAAAAGAGTTAATCTATTTTGAGGGCAAGATTCAAGCAAATAGTTTGGTCCTTTATGTTTGCTGGACTTTGGCAGTAGCCTGGTGGACAGCTTGGACCTGGTCTCTTTTGAGGAAAAAGAATTAAACTTATTCTAATACATGACAAAAATCGTTTTTGTTCTTGAAAGGAGAGGAATGCAGGATGTGACATGTGACTGTGTTTGTTTTGCCTCCTATCCGACAGGCTTGGGGAAGGGATTTGGCTCCCAAATTTGCCTTTAGACTCCCTTCTGCTCTAAAACATGAATCTAGAAACACAAATATCCATTCACCCCTTGTCCTTTGCTGGCCGATGTGTTAAGAAATTACCCATGTGGTGCTGGTGAGTCTCTATTCCTACAGGGCCAGCTAGTCATGAGATGCTGGCTACCAAGAGATGCAGCATGCTGTGCTAGTGTGCCTAGCCTGGAAGTGGGAGGGCAAAGATGCCTTTTCTTTGGGCATGCACTTAACTCTAGACCATGTCTGAATGCAAAAGGCATATGGGTGGGAGCCTTAATTCTGGGAAAAGCTTAGGTATTAAAAAAATGTTTGCACAACTTAAGTCAGAGCTGAGAATCACCAAGAGTTCCAAAATATAAGACACAAGAATTCAGTAGGCCAGACTATTCCTGCTTTCCAGAGAACTTTCTGTCTCCTAAGAAAATTTGTGTAAAAGAACTGAGTGATCCAACTGGAAAACTTACTGATTAAAGATGCATTTTGAATGTATTAAGTGCTATGAAAAGATGAAGTTCCGTGCAAAATGAAACCAAAATTTGTGGATACTATGGCACTGTTATTTGTGTATCTCATTTTCCCTCCTCTGAAATCATACACTGCATTTTTCTAATGCATTTACAATAACTTTAGAAAAGCTTGAGAACTGTGGGATTCTGATGATTCCACAGTAATACCCTTGCAGAAATGCAGGGTACAGGGGCTGGAAAGTGACATTGTAAAATAAGAAAAACACAGCTGGGATGTTAGCTGGATAGCAGTAGCAAATGCCATTTTCTTCATTCAGGTGAATGCAATAATTTTTTTTTAACCATTGTAATTTTTTTCCGTATCCTTCAGCACCCACCAAAAATGCTGATTTAGTGGTATCCTCTGGCCTAGTTCCATGCAAGAGTAAGCAGAAGTCCAGGATATTTTTTTTTTTTCTGGGAAACATGGAAGAGCATGGCAGGTCCTGCTCACCTAGGCAAAACCAAGTGGCTTTTCAACACAGATTGTATCATGCTGCTCCTGAGATTGAGAATGGCAGGGAGAAGTGTGGACAGCTAGAAAAAAAATATGTATTCCAGGATGTGCTTCTTCCTGGGTGCAGCTGAGCATTGTAGAAGCTTCCTTGTTTCAGTGATTTCTTGCTTCCTTCTCAGCCTTTTATTTTCCTCTTGCTCCTTCTCTGAGAGGGCTGACCGTTTTCTTGTGTTTCAGGAGCAGCCTCTTTCCCTCATTTCCTGGCAAATGCACTTTTCCATTCTATCCCATCTTTGATTGACCTTCAAGGTCTATTCAAGCCTCCCTTTTCATTCTCTCTGCTCCCTTGCAGGGTCTCTGCTTGCCCATGGTACTCCCTCCTCTGTTCCCTTCATCTCCTTGCAAAGAGTGCTGAAGGGCACTTTTAAACCTTTCCCCTCTGCATGCTGTATCACCATTATTCAGTGTATGGCGATGCAGCTTTGTTGTAATTAGAGCATCTGACCTCTGCTTGCTGAAGCTCTGCTGGTAGTTAATGAATAGCTCTGGGAAGACAATCTCTGATGTGGCAGGTAAATCTGTACTATGAGTCATTAATTGTGTTTTTGTTTTAGCCTGCCTGATCCTGTAAATGGAAGTGTAGCATTGTGGAGCCCAGTGCTGGCCCCTGAAAATTGCTGAGTAGTCTTATTTGTAAGTACTTTAGCACTGGTGTTCATATCAGGGGCTATTAAAAATAATTAGGTACTGCAGTTTTACTAATGGTTTAAGAGATTATCCTTGCATCTCAGTATGAGGCTGATCTGATGCATCTATCTTCTTGATAGTATCCAAGAATGTTTTGTCTTTCTGAGTACATCTTGTTCTAGCTCATTTCAGAAATCGGCTCTTAGCTCCAAGGTCTGCAACTGGTCTGCAATCTGTTGGCCTGTAATTAGTACCAATATTACAGTGCTATTACTGCGCTTGTCTGAACTGCTGGCTATTTTTAGATATGACATTGTTCAGGGTTTTGTTGCATGGTGTCATGGTTTAATGACAGGTGTCTGCTAAGGAAGGCAGGGGTCTCCCTTGGAATGAAGGATGTAAACCCCCTCTCTCCAAATTATTATAATTTTGGATTTAAGGGGCTCTCAGGCAAAGATATGGGAATAGCAATAACAGTTCTTTATTTAGGAGAACTAAAATAAAACAAGCATGCAGTATTACAAAACAAACAAACCCACTGACAGTAAGAGTACAACCTGACACCCTGTGGGTCAGGGTGTTGGTAGCAGTCCAATTAAATGGTGACTGCAGTCCTCCTAGACTGGCGGATGTGGCTCTGTTGAAGCAGTGATCTGTAGAAAGGTGCAGCCCTCTGCTGAAGGTCCAGTGGTGATAGAAGGGCCTGGTCTTCCTCTGAGAATCCAGTAGAGAAGGCTGCCTTGGTGTCACAGAATCACAGAATCAGTAGGTTGGAAGAGACCTTCAAGATCATTGAGTCCAACCTGTTCCCTAACCTCTAAACTAAACCATGGCACCGAGTGCCACATCCAGTCTTTTTTTTAAACACGTTCAGGTGACTCCACCACCGCCCTAGTCTCAGGTTTTTATCCAGGTATGGATGCTTGGCTCCTCCCCCTGGATGGAGCATTTCCCAATGAGATGATGTAATTTTATCAGTGGACTCAACGGCCTGTTAGCAGAAGACCTCTCCCTGGAGGGAAGATGAGTTGTGGAAGAGATAAAGAAACTGCCCTCGCTGGATCCTTATCAGCTGGCCTATTAACAGAAGATTACACCACTCCCCACCCCAGTTCCAACAAATGGTGATAGAATAACACACTTCTTTTTGGTTACATTTTGCACTGCAACCCATGACACATGGCTTATTTCTTTCATCATCAGTCAGCAGGATGCTGAGTATAAAATAATGTTGTTTTTTAGATCAATTAGTGCAGACTTATGGAGATACCATTTAGCCAGTATTTACACAAACTTATCTTTAGGTGGAGACTCTGGTCCAGTCCCAGGCTGAAGGGTTCTAGGCAATACCTCCTTCTGGTAGCTTGAAATGCTAAGTTCCTGCCTTGCATGTGGGCCAGGGAGTGGATTTACACTGCCACAAAATCAGACACTCAGCATGCAAACAAGTCATGTAGGTAACATCCACCATAAGGGAAACTGTGAACTCTGTCAGTAAATTAAGTACTATTAAAGTCTTATAAAAAAGAGAGCCAAGCTTACGCCATATGGAGGACCAACAACAGGAAGCTTGATTTAATGAAACTTCGGGTAGAAACTAGGACATGTGTTGTGTCTGAACCATACAACTGATGTCTTGAGTTCTCTCAACCTATATGATCTCTTTAAATAGTAAAACTTTAGCCCTCTGGTGGCAGTAGTATCATTGAGTCCCCAATAATATTAATTACAGATTGTGCAGCCTTTCTAAGTAAGCGGCAGCTTTGTATTTCAAAGACCTTCTTTGAATACCATTTAGTTTTTTTCACAAATGAAGCTATTTTGTCTTTTTCTCAGCACTATCATTAAAAAGAACTTGCTTTTTTTTCCATCTATAGATGTAAAAATTCACTGAGCCCAGTGAAGAAAAACCATGTACCTATTGAAGATACAGTCCTTGATTTTGAAGGAGAAACGTTTAGTACTTCAAAATCTTTTAAAAAGGGAACAGACTAATCTACTTATAGATGCAGGTTGAATGAGAGGTAATTAAACCTAAATTAGAAACTATGGCAGTTTTCATCTGCGATTTTAGAATCTTAGAAAATACTTACATAAGAAAGAAAAGGATCAGGGAACAGAACTAGAAAAACAGAAGTCAGGTGGCTACCTACAATATGGATATTTGCTGCCTTTACATACTAAGGAAGTCATCACAAAGTAGGATAGAAATAGGATCAGCAAACAAATGTGAATTCACTCTAAAATAAAGCTAGGTCTGGGGAGAAATATTCATAGAAAGAGAAATGCTTGAAATGTTTAATTTTGAAAAATATCTGGGAGTGAGAGCACGGTGTTAACCAGTTATAATGTTGCAATTAATTTTAATTATTTTTTAATATTTGATAGCATTCAGAGGTGTCAATAATAAATGAGGAGGTTTTTTCTATTAAATGTAGTTATTAGTTATTAGTATTAGTATTAATAGTTATTATGTAGTTATTAGTTATTAGTTATTGTTTTAGCTATACTGGCTGACTAATTTTTGCTTTAATCTCAGAAGTATTATGAAGCTTAATTCATTCACATGAAAAACTGTTTTTTAGAACAGTTAGTGCAGATTTATGAAGATAGCAGTTAGCCAATATTTATGGCTGAACATTGTGACCTTCACTCATCAAAGCCAATTGTATTTGAAGAGATCTGGTGAAAGTGCAGGCAGGACAGTTATAGTGATTATAGTCTCATTTCTCTGGGTGTGGACATAAGCCTCCTCCATGGGTAAATGAGAGACATTTATACCACTGATAGAAGTGTCCTGCAGTCATTCATGCAGAGGCCTGAAATACTGATGTACTTGTTCACCAGAATGAAAAACTGCCTTTCTTCAAGGAACTGCAGCTAACAGAACAGAAGCCTTTATGAAGTCAGTTTTCCACTCTGATTTATGAGTGGAAATCAGAGCTCTGATTACTGAGCTCTCTGCCCTCCACAGGAAAGCAGAAGAGAAACCCTCCTACAAAACTTGGCTAATAACTAAATTGATGTGTAGGGGCTTTTTTGAATTATTTTTGAAAATCTCTCTTCTCTTTAGGGAAATAAATAACTTATTATTAACCTTGTTAAGAAATACTGCTGCAGATCATAATCTCTTTTTTGTGTTTTGTTTCTAAATTGCATAAATGTGAGATTTCTATACCTCAGTGAGATGTCTCAGTAATTAATAAAACTTCTCATTTCCCCTACTATACAGCCTGCTTTCCTCATGTGTACTGAATCTACCAGCTTCTTTCCAAATTTCTGGAAGTTTTGTACTAGGGTATTTGTATATGTAGGTACACAATATATATTTACCCCAGCTGTCAGGTATTTCCATACCTCATCCCCATCTTGAATTGCAGCTGATTAGGGCTTGTGTCAGCAATGGTGTGGCCAGCAGGACCAGGGCACCAGGACCAGGCCTCACCAGCACTGGTGAGGCCACATCTCAAATCCTATGTCCAGTTCTGGGCTTCTCACTGCAAGAAGGACATTGAGGTGCTGGGCATGTCCAGAGAAGGGCAATGGAGCTAGTGAAGTGTCTGGAGCACAAATATCATGTGGAGTGGCTGAGGGAGCTGGGATTTTTTAGTCTGGAGAGAAGGAGGCTTAGGGCACACCTTATTGCTCCCTAAGACTACCTGAGAGTGTAGCCAGGTGGGGACTAACCTCTTCAAAGTAAGATGCAATAGGTTGAGAGGAAACAACATCAACTTGTGCAGAGGAGATTTAGATTGGATAGTACAAAAATTTCTTCAATGACAGGGTTGTCAAACACTGGAACAACCTGCTCAGGGAAATTGTTGAGTCGTCATCCCTGGAGGTATTTATAAGGCATGTAGATGTGGCACCACTATGTGGTTTTAGTGGTGCACTTGTAGTATTAGTTCAATGGTTAGACTTTATGATATTAAAGGTCTATTCTAATCTAAATAACTCTATGATTCTGTGATTGCCTTTGAGTGCCTTTGTTCCCCTTAATCTCCTTGTGTGTGTGCTTGGAAGGGCAGAAGGACAAGGAGGACTTCATGGGTACACATGTGCATCCTGTCCTTCCTCTCACTACCCTGTGCCCTCTGCTTCCACCTGTAGAAGGTGCACAGGACAGACACCTCTCCTGCCACATTCCTGCTGTGGCTCTGCTTTGAGCATTCAAAGTAATTTTATGCCAGATCTTGCATTTTGGGGTCTTGGCTTTCTTGGGCATTCTTGGACACCATGAGAAGGTGCTGTGTATGAGGAAACCAAGAGCCTACTGGAATGTTTTAGAAAATGAAAGGCTGGTTACTCCTGTTGGGGTCCTCTAAGCTCCAGAATTGACTACTGGGTAGAGCAAGTCAGTCTACCTTTGTTCTGTGTCAAAATACAGTTTGGGGATTAATATTTTGCAGGGAGATAATTCCAGCTGCTTCTGATTTCCTTACTAGGAGTCCATTTGTCTAGCTGCCAGGTTATGATACATTTGTATTACTAGTTGCATTGATTCATATTCTCTTTTTTTAATGATGCATAGAGATCTGTGTCGTAGTTTGGCATTGGTTCAATTGAGCCATTAGGAAGTGGACTTTTGTGAAGACACATTCTTAAGACAGAAGAAGCTGAGAGTAGCTCTCTTGACTTCTGGCCTTGGGAGGAGGTGGCGGGCCAGGTCCGAGCAGGGTCCGGGCCGGGCCTGGGCTGATCTGGTCTCCCTGGCCTGGCTGAGATTTTCTGTTCCTGGAGGGGTAGTGAAGGGGCTGCCGAGCCCCTCAATGGGGAGCTCACTGGGCCCTGTCCTGGGGGGTGGCCAGATTTCCTTTCCAGCAAAGCCTGCTGCTCTCTTTTCTAGCAGAGCCACCGAACTATGCTGGCGAGAGGCTCTGTCGGCACCGAGGGCGACCCTGTGACAGAGACCAGCACTGAGGATGGCCCTGAGGCCAGAAGGGGCTCCAAGGCCAGGAGCAGCCCCGAGATGGAGAGCGGCCACGTGGCCGAGGATAGCAGCAGCCAGGACGGTGCTGGGCAGCCACAGCCACCTCAGCATGGCTCACAATGGACTTCATCTGCTCAGCTACTTCGAGCCAGCTTTACTGCATGCAAAAAGACAAAAACATCAGCTGCAGGTTTTTTTCTTAGTCTCAGCACCTCAGCAGAGCCTAGCTGATGCAGCTCACATGATGCTAGCAGAAAACCACGTGGCCAGCAGAGAGGCACACGAGCCATGTTCCTGAAGCAGGACTCAGACCAGATGTAACTTTCGGCGTTGTAAGGCTCTATAAAAACTGTTTCAATCAATGATAAAATTTGACCCTTGAGGTCAGTAAAGAAGAAGTTTAATTCTAGATGAGGGGATTGAAGAGAATGCTTTGAGCATGGATTAAAATTGTTTTGTGTCTGTGATAAAGATATATATTTGATATATCAGAACTTTGTTTATTTTCTCTTTGACTTAGAGAAATGTATTGGGGGAAACTAGCAATTTTAGTACAACTGTAAGTTGAAATATTAGTAGTTGAAACAAATAGATATTGCAGTGATTTAATGAGAAACTTAAGCAAAGAGAAATGAGAGGGATGAAAAAGATTGTAGAAAAAACTTTTGTTTCCAGAGATAGATGAAGAAAACCTGTTGTGTACTAAACTAGCTCCTTCTTAAAAAAACAACACCCCAATAGTTGATATAGTCTATGAAAGCAACTGTGTGAAAGCTGCAAAAACATGAGAAATTCTTTGACACTGTGAATATAATTTTGTTTCCGGGCAGCTGATTTTGCTTGTGACAAAGCTTCAAGAAAACCTGTTTTGTTGTGCAAAAGTCTCCTTAGCATAATAAGAGAGACTCTTCTCCCTAAGTGAACTGAAAAAAGGACTATTTTAAAAGTGGTAGACTGACTGAAAGTTGTGGGTTTTATCTTTGCATTGTCAGTGAAAAAGAAAAGAGGTGTTCTGAAAGTTTATTCTGATTTTCTTATTATTGTTTTCCCCTTGAGTTCTGTTAATAAAGTTTTCTTTATATATTTTCAAGTTTGAACCTGCTTTGCTTTCTTTCCTTTTAATCCTATCTCACAGCAGAAAATAAACCTGCAACATTAATTGGTGCATTGGCCAAAAAATACCAAATTTACCCCATGACAATCTATTACCCATATGTTCTTTCCAGTGTGTGTATCTGCCTTTCATACATTCTTTCCTGAGGGATTATTGTGAAATGTATTAGACTCCTGCAAGCAGGCTACTAATCTGTGAAGAGATCCTGAGGAGGGAGCTGGGAAATTGTTTCCCTTCCCCATGGTCTTATGGGTTATATGTGCATTTGAGTTCTCTTTAGCTAAATGGGTTTTCGCTTCTTTTTTTTTTTTTTTTTTTTTTTTTTT
>VYXF01011286.1:66974-100025 GCA_013397295.1 Polioptila caerulea
TGTGTTGCACATATCTTCTTCCCATTTCTTATGGCTAATATGCAGCTGAGCCAGTTCTTCAATATCATATAAGACTAGAAAAAAATGTATTGGTTAATTCTCAGTGCAGATAAAAAAAGACTTGGGAAAAATATATGCAATATGCTTGTCCCATTTGCATGAACAGGCAAAAATGGCTGCCCTCATGGGCCACTGGGGCCTCAGTTAAACTCTGAAATACGGCAAAGAATCAGCATCTGCTCATTTATGTATTCATTTTATTTGAGTTTGTTTGTTACCATTTGCTGTTACTTTCACTTTAGAGGTGATTGCAATGAATTATATTTGGAGTTGCTCCTTAGTTGTTCCACTGAGGACTAAGCAATGTACAATGCTGTCAAATGGAGCATCTCATTTCAATCATATTATACTTTGTTTTGCTTTCTTGAAGGATCTTGACTCTTCATTAGGTTTTTAAAATACTGATGTAACCCTAAGTGGTCTAGAAATCCTCTCTCAGGCCATATTGCCACAGACAAAATATAAATGTGCTCAAGCTCATTGCTTTTATTGTTTGAGAGAACAATTGGCTGGATCTGCTGCACCATTTGCTTGCAGTGACTAGATCAGGATGGTGTGTGATGGGATCTGGATAGGAAGTTTATCAGTGAGGCTGCTCACCACCATCACACAGCTTATGTCTTCTGGCTTCAATAACCTGCTGATTGCTAGATTAGAAAAATGCTTCATTGCACATGTGGCTTTTAGTATGCTTGTTTTAACTGGATGCATTGGCATGATAGTAAGTAGCAGGACTTCCTGTACAGAAATCAAAAGGTAACATTCTTTATCTTAGGTTCCCTTGGCTAAAGCAGAACCATGACACAGAACTTACCTTTTACAATACTTGGACTTTGAGTATTGATTAATTCTTATGTGCATGAAACTTCTATCGAAAATCTTCTCCCTTATTCTGAGCAAATATTTTAAAATGCTTAATTCTTCCCTGATTTAGTTTTTCCAGAGTTCTTACCATGATAGAATCAAAGAATAAATTTCACTGGCAATGTTGCAACTCTCCTTATGGTTATATGTGCTTTTCATTCAAGTAAGACATAACATGACCTCACTTAGTAGGCTTGTTGATCTGTTTTAAAAGAACTGAATTACAGTCTGAGGCACAGACAGCATATCAATAAATAACACTGCTGTCTGCAGATTTTTCTGGGGTTTGGTTTACTTGCTCTTAGTTGGTTTTGGTTTGTTTTTTTATGTTTGGGGGGGGGGTTGTATGCTTGTTTTTTGTTGTTGTTGTTGTTGTTTTTGTTTTTCTGTATTTATTATTTGTCCTTAATGAAGGAAGCAGACTACTTAAAGGCACATAGGAGTGATCAATTTGGATCACACTGGTAGTTCACTAACTCTAGTTATGATCACAGCTAAGGGCATCAGAGAAAACTAGAGTAACATATACAACATAGTGTGTAGTTCATAACTTGTCTCCACAAAAATAAATTTCTTAATCTTTTGTCTGCTCTCCTTCCCCCCTCCAATGCTGATGATGTACTTTTTAATATTACTTTCAAATTTTCTGTTTATAAGCTGTTATTGTTCCTGGGTTTCTCATATAGAATCATTTGTGTCCTGCACATTCCCCTGTATGAAGCCATTTCCTAACCCTGCTGGTTAGGTCCTGACCATCTGGGCAGGCTTCAGGTGGCAGGGAACTGTGATCCCCAGGGAACTGTGACAGATATAACATGTCCAAGAAATATCTGTGAAGGGAAGGGGAAATGTCCTTAGACAGAACATCACTGCAAGAAATCTAAGAATAAATAGGATCAACATAGCATAGCAAAGATACCAAATAACAAATTGGGCAGGATGTAAACTTTTTTGTGAGTATTATATTCTCAGAATATAATTCTGTCAAATGACAGAATGTCTCAGGCTGAGTGGAAATGTCTTTGCTGCCTGTTACTCTGTGGGAAATCCACTGACCTCTGGTGAACATTTTCTTGCCAGCTCGTATTCACCACTCCTTGCTGCACCTGTGAGTCAGGCGTTCACAGCGCAGTGTTGATATTTGACATCATCCAAGTGAACTTAACAGGCTTTAAGATGCTTGATCTTATCCAGACCATTCAACAGCTGAACACAGAGGTCATGAGCTTCATTTTCTCAATGCATCAGGTCTCCCTTTACACAGATGTCAATAGATACCAGCAATGTGTTGAAACACGTGCTGTGCAGGAAGGCATCTCTGCAAGAGATTGTGCACTGCAGAGATTGTGCACTTCAACTAATCTAGCTAGGAGAAAAAAATGCAATGGAATCAGGTATTATTGTAGATTCCTGTAAATAAACAGAATTGTATCAGTCAGGCAGTAACCCAGGGCAGTGTCCTCGCTCACATCCCCAACACTCTGGTGACTCCCCTGTCCTTCCTCTGAAAGCTGCTTCTGTCCCCTCCAGCTGCACTTGTTCAGCTGTGCTCTCGTTGCATGGCTGGAGAGGTGCAAGCCACCCCTCCAGAGTTCCGTGCTGAGCTGTCACTCATACAAATGTTTCTGACCAAAGCTTTTCTCTGCAGATCTTTACAATTCAAGGCTCAACATCCTTTGGCCTTTCCCAGTCTGGGATGGGAGGAGGGATGAATACATACGCCTCTGTCAACAAACATCTTTCAAGCTTGCTGGTCCCCAGGGGTGCACTGTGTCACTTTAACTCCTTCATGTTTTTTACATTTATGTGAATTTTGGATTTTCCAGGTTTTCTTTTAATTGTGTTGGGAGACTAACTGTTTGCTCATAAAGGCAAGTGATACTACTGTCCTCCCACTGGCTTTGTGGAAGGTGGAGAAGATTTTTCTGAATTTATATGGAAGATTGAACACTTCCAGCCATAAATACTTTATGCTAATTGCTTTACAGACACCTGACTTTATTAAATTCAATAAAAACTTTGCAGATTATTGATTGATAAACAATATTAGTTTTATCCCTTTCTCATCACTGTTGTGGAGACACTACTCTGGAAACATGAAAAGTATGTGCATCTATCGGAGTTTCGGTTTTATTAGAAAGGTTGAGTATTATCTGTTAAAACAGGAGATTTGTGAAGTGCACACTCACTAGAAACTCAGAGGCATTCACTGAAAGGTTAAATAAACTGGGGCACACTATGAGTTTCCCTTTCTTCCCTGCTCTCTCCTGACTGGTAGAAGAGATGGATGTTATTTCCCAGACAGGTGTATCCTGTAGATGATATTTAGAAATATTTTAGAATAGAACTGTGGCTTACAGTGTCTTAAATAACTATTTTTCATAAATATACAAGAGCTTGCCTCCATCTTTGCTAAAGATGTTTTCTAGTGTTTATGGTGTTGCTAAAAGCTATTTTTATTTAAATGGCCTTAAATGAGGCAGTTTGTATAATGATGAGAGAGCAAAAAACCAAAACAATGTGCCATTAATATATACACCAGACATATTCAAATGATCTAGATATTTCAACAGAAAGAACAAAATAATGTGCCATTAATGCATACCCCAGACACATTCATATAATCTAGATATTTCAAGGATCTAGTTAGGTTTGGCATCTTTAATTAGAAGGTTACTGTTGATCTGTATTCATGCCACAATTAACTTGGACTGTTACTGATGAATTCTCTAAATAGATTTTTGTTCAAATTGTTTCTACCCAAGGGCTGGGAGAGGGGAGTGCTGGGGAACTAGACAAGCAGTTGCAATAATTATATCTGGGACTAATTGCCTCTTAGGGCTTGACTTTGTCAATTGCTTTGTTTTCATCAGCTGCATTTGTGATTTTATTTTTTTTAACCAGAATCAGAGCCAGAAAATATGTAAGCAATCAAGTAGGTTTGCTTTTGAAAATCAGCCTGTGCTGAGGCAATGGTATCTTTGGGCTGTTGTAGAGGGAGTCCAGTTCTTGCCATAGTTGAACTTTTTTATTTGAGTGAGTTTTTTTTCTGCCAAGACATTTCAAAATATTAATTAATTTTTAGCTACATCAAAGTTTGGGGGCAGGATGTACAACTTCTTCAATATGGCATTTAGCTGTATTATGTCTTCTCTGCCAATTTTTGTATGTAGCAGCCACGAATCAGACCTTCCTAAGTAATGAGATTAAAAACAGTGACTATTTTTCTCTTTGCCCTTTGCTTTATGAGGTGTCAGGTGACATTCATGACAGTTTTTAGCTTTGTAATCACAAATTTACACTATTAAAGAATATGGAAGCTGAGAATCTCACTTGGTTTTATCATTGTGAGACTGGGAGCTTTGAGAAACACTAAATGTCAGGAAACTTGGCTAAAATCATGGTAGTTGCTAGGGCTGTGATGGGGCAGTAGAGCCCTCCCTTGGTTCTACATGCAGGCCTGCAGGAAGGCTTACACACCTCTCCCAGTGGCATCAAAGTCTGTCAGTGGTTGAGGCCTCTTGACCCAAGAATACAAGAGGACACAAGCCAGACGTGACAGTCAAGTAAATGACGCTAAGGAAACACACACTCTGAGTGTGGTCCCCTTGGAAAGGCTATGTGGGATCCCACCCACTGCTTCTTATCTCTCTATTAGATAGCTGTCAGTGGATGGGAAGTTGAGGAAGCTACCTACTTCTCAGCTGTACACAATCCCTGCTAAAAATTGTGTAGCCCATGTGCAGCTGCACTGTAGAGACAGCTGTTGCCATGAGAACTCTTACTCTAGGTGTAGGAAGGGTCATGGTCTGACCTAACCTTTGGACAGAAGTTTATCTGCCCTTCAAGGAAACAGAAGAAAGTATGAATGTCATCTCTGGTAGTGAGCATAGGGATTTACTTGTTCTTCATGAAGAAATGCGCAATGTTAGGAAAACAATGTTTACAAGACAGACCTCCTGGTGGCATTCAGAGAGTTCTCACCTGTTTGTTGAAGTGACTGCAGTCTTGAGTTATGGGGGCACAAGAATAAAACCTAAAATTAGTAATAGTGTTTGTAGTTGCACATTTTGACCCACTCAAGATTTCATAGCTGCCTACAATAAGGAATTAAAACCAAAGGGATGCTGTTAATATTGTATAATTCTTATGCAATAGCCAAATAGGAGAATTATTGATTGATTAGAGAAAATGTCAAGAGCGAAATTACTCTTGGATTCCACAGAAATAAAGTAGAAGGTTGTTGTGTTTTTAATTTCTATGTTTGCATCACATTTGAAATTGGTATTTCCTAACACAATTTAAATAGGCTGTGAATATTCTTATCTGATTTAAAAAACCTGATTATTTTATCCCAAGAAAGAGATGTGTATCATTTGAATGACGCATGTTTCAGGAGCTGCCCATGTTCTGCTGAAAAGTCATTAGACTAAGGATGAGGAATGGCATATGTTAGAAACTCGTGCCATCTCTCTAGCATCATAAGTATATGCAAGAACTCTGCCACAGCCTTTGATGCTGAACTTCAGTCTGGATCCAGTTCTTGAGGATCCTGACAGTTTTATGTTAAGTTACTCAGACTGACACATTGCTGAGCCTCTTCTTTGTAGTCTAATGCTGTGCAGGATGCTCCTACCCTGGGGGAAATGTGAAGGCAGTTGTCTGAAGAGCATGTGTGTGATAAAACCATTTCCTTTATTGCTATTGCAGTCTCACTTCCTTAATTTAGATGCATATGAGTGGAAATGGTCAGCATGGTGTGCAGAACTCAAATGTACTCTCTTCAATCAACCAAGCTAAGACTTAGTGATATGTACTAAAAAACACAGCCCCAACAACCAGTTATCTGTCAGTTTAGGCATTTTGGTTATGATGTGCTCTTTGGTCTATCAGGCTTGTGGAGTCCACAAGCAGTGTACTGGAGAAGTTGAGAAATGAGCATTTAGAGTCAGATGTGCTGACTATAAGGAAAGTTTGATTTCCCCACCCCCGATGACACTTTAGCTACGTATCAGCTCTCTCACTTATGCACAAGGTATGTGCTGTTCCTACGACTCTCCATCGACACTCTGCCTGCCAACAACCAGCTGCTGTGTGGTGCTTGCGGAAGTGGGTTGCCTAGAGGGAAGGATGTCAAGGAGAAGAGGCACAAACTGCACTTGACATGCAAAAAGGGCTTTAAAGGAAGAGGCTGATCATTGTCTTCTGCTTCTGTGCTGTCAGATGTGCCTGCTTACATGTTACTTTTTTTTTTTTTTCAAAGCTACTAGATGGGTAGAGTGATGAAAGCTTTAATATTACCAAGAAACTGAGAAGATCTGGGCCTCTGCTGAGATTTGCAGGAGGTATCATATTTAGTATATGCCTGGAAGGTATTTTTGTGGTGAATTGTCTGTTCTTCATATTGGATTCAGTAGGAATGCTTGGAGAAGACAGTTGAATCTGAGAAGACTATAGAATATCAAAGAGAAAAAGGGACAATTGGGCAAAATAATGGGAGATTTATTAGTCTGAATGAAGCAGGCTTTTTCTCAAAAAATGTGTATCTTCAGGTAAAACAAGGAATCCCATACCAAATTTGTTACAGGTAACTATTTATTTTTGGTATTTTATCTGACATGGATTGTTTTTTAAAGGGACTGGCAGAGTTGTCTCTGTATTCTCTAAGTTTTGCTCAAAAATAGGTATATCCAATGACATTCATGTAAGAGTTTGTTTGGTTTTTTTCCCTTGATAAAATGGGAAAATACTTAGGCATTTCTCCTTGTGGATTCGATTTGTTGATGTTGAATGCAAACCAGCCCTCCTTGAGGCTGGTTATTTTGCTAGTAGGGCTAGCTCATCTATGACTTTTATCAGATGAAGATACGGGGAAAAACTGGGATACTACAATTAGGTGAAGGATGCTGGTCATCTCCTTATCCATGCCTAATGTAAATACTCAGGCAATTGGTAAGCTGGTGACAACAGACATTTCAGCAATGCGGATTCCAGTTATGACTAGAATAATTCATACCTAAGTGTGACATGGTGATCTACATCAGAGAGATACTTTGTGTACGTGTCAGAGTTTTATTAATAGGTGACACTGGGCTGCTCTGGTGCTAAACTTTCCTCTTGTACTCTTGTAGCAGCAATCCCCAGCATGTGGCACAAAAGTAGCTGGAGACGGCCAGTGGGTTTAAGATCTCTGAGGAAACAATTGAGAAGAGGCAGAAGGCAAGTTTAGCTGCTGTGGAACCCCTTGTAGCAGCCATTTGGCTGCTTCTGAAGAAGGGATCAGATAGGCCTGGTAGAGGTAATCTTTCAGCTCCCCATAGATCTCCCTCTATATTTGCTGCTTTTGCTGCTCTTTTTTTTTTTTTGTGGCAGTAAAGTGTGTAGGTAAAAGTTTTGACATCTGAGTGAGGAGCCTTACAAACACTGTTTGCAAAGGACTACTTTGTAAACTCTAGCCTTCTGCAGGTCAGCTAAAATCTACCAGTCTATTTTGCCTACATATCTCTGCCTTTCCTCATACCTGGGAGGGAGTTTTTACTAGACAAGAACCCAAGTCACAGACTCAAAGACTTGCAGCTGAATTTTGTCATTGACTCATCACATGCCTATTGATAATCCATCTGCAAATAAGATAATTATCTGTAATTTGGGGTGTTTAATCTAAAGACCTCATTTTTCAGTGCTAAAAAATGAGACTAATGCAGATAACATAAGGATGTTGAGTAGAGATACTCTCTGTATCTAAATATTGAAGAGCTGTTTGCTGGTGTAGTGTGCTTTTTAATGGCTAATTAGCATTATTTAACAATGCTTCCAGCCCTAAAAATTCCATTGTGCCAAATCAAGCTTTTATTCTAACTTCTACGTAAGGAATAGTTTTCCAGTTGTGACAGTGTGCAACTTGCCATGTGCTCTCTTCTGACCCACTTATTAACTCTTGAATTTAGTCACATTTGTCTCAGTACGTCAGATGTTCCTAGACTTTATCCTATTGAAAACAATTGCACACAGTTAATGCAGTAAACCCCTACTTTACCAGAGCAGTTGTCCCATACCAAGCAGTTGAGGGCTGAGAGCCCTACTCAGTAAGCAGGGCTGGAAGTTTAAAGAACAGGATATGCCATACTCAGCAGGAAGCTTTCTTGACTGGTGGAAAAGGGATTTGATTGATTGACTGACTGCTCAAGCAATGGGTCCCCCTTTGCAGGTATCACGGAGATATGGAGAGCCTTTCTCCAAAGAAAGTATCTTCTTTGTCTGTTCAGATATACCCCATAATGGCATGTACTTCATCTCTGCATATATCAAGACACAGTGAAGTAGGATAACACAGGATTTTCTTTATTCTTGGTTTCACTGGCTGGAGAAAAGTTGCTTATTCATTTACTTAGAACAAGTGACAGAGCAGTCTGTGGAAAGTAGACTTTTAATGATCACAAAAATGCTGATCATTATCTGTAATTTTCCTGTGCTGTTTATCATTGTTTCATAGAAGTGATTTCCTTTGTGAGACAATTTCATGCCTTGCTAATTCCTAATGTATCTTGCTGCATCTTCAAATGTACAATTTTAACAAACATTTCTACAAAGTCCTTCTCAATTCCCAAATTTTAAAATATTCAGTATACTCCAGTGTGAATGTCATTAGGCTTTTGAATCTATCCATCTACTGTGTTGCCTTTTAAGTTTAATTTTCTAGAAATACTCAGTTCTCTATACCAATACATGATTGATGATACTTCTGCTGCCTGGCAGAATTCAACTACTTGGTTTAGCAAAACTTCACTTTTCAAGGGGGGGTCACACTGGAAGCATGTACTCTCAGAAGGAGTTTGGTGCATTTCCCCATTTTCTTCTCCTTGCACGTACTTAGGTGTTTCAGCTTTCATTGAGCTGTGCTGGAACCCTGTCTCTATAAGAAATTCCTACTCCAACTTTCCCCACCTAAAGTTCACACAGAGCACATTAACATTGTTCCTTTCATCCTCCTGCCCATTTGTTTTTTTTTCAGTTCAGCCTGAACGTCTGTTGTCTGAGGTTTCTGCTGTGGGATGTGTGCTTTGGAGAGAACAAAATTTGTTCATGTTTCTCCATAAATTACCTGTAAAAAAATAATCATTGTTTGAAAAAGCTAATTGCACTTAGTCAATCTAAAACACACCAGTTAGAGTGTCTCATTTCAGAGCTGGAAATGTGTCTGAGCACCTTGTTTTGCTTACATGTCAAAGGCTGTTCCTCATGAGTGCCTCTGGAAAGGTGTATCTGTATGCTCAGATTTGATACTAGTCAAATTTCTTAGTAGTTCTAATTGATGGTGACTGAAAAACTAGAACCCCATGAACCTAAATGTCCTTGTACCATGGTTAGTGCTGCTAGATGTACCCTTTAAATTCAATAACAGAATTTCTTTGTTCACAGATGAAAACACACCTGTGAAAATCCTCTCATACCTTCCTGCCTACCTGCCCACCTTGAACTTCTAAGTAGGAGGAATCAGGAGACACACTGTGTTGGATTTACAGTAAATGTTGGCCATGCATGTATGACGTAATTATATGTCAGGCCAGATAATAGCTGTATTATGTCACCCTGATTAAAAATGGACTGCCATATCAATAAGCTACTGCCTATCATGAAGTCAGTCTTCAAAATGCCATTGACTTGGCAGACTTTTATCGTAAAGAATTATAACCTCTTTCTTCTTGATCACTTTATTGAATCCAGATTGATCTTTCATACAAAATGTCAAGGAATCTGCCAGCAGCTTAGTAATTAATGAGAATAATGACCTACTGTAAAACAAACAGCAGTGAATTAAAAGTACAGGTCATGTCTGCATTTGTCAACAGGATCGTTAGCATTTTTTCACCTGTTCTTAATGCTCTTCTTTTTAAAAAGACACTAAAGAGAGTCTGTTAATTGCATTTGAACTCAGGTTCCTTTCCAGTGCTCAAAATTTTGGCTCGTAAATAGGGACAGGAAATGTTAAGTCTGCTGTAGCAATTCTGACCCTAAGCTTTTTACTCTGCATTCTTTGAAGATTTCTGCCCCTGCTGCTAGGCTTGCATGACTAATCATAGAGCAGTTGCAGATCTGCTTAAATCATATCTGGAAACACCACATCAATGCTAGGAAAGACCAGAAATTATGCCAGTTTACATTAATATGCCACGCTGATACACCATCATCTTCCCTAGAAGCTGACCCAGTCCTGCAAGGAGGGAGACAGACATTTAAATGGGCAGATTATTATAAGCTTTTTTAAGCTCATCTATATCTACTAATGAGTCAGAGCTTTAATTCCCAATTAATTAAACAGATAATCTGAGAGAGTTTTCTACTTGAGCAGTTAAGGGATAAATTCTTAAAAATACTGAAGTTATTTTGATGGTAGGACTGAAGCCCCATTAAGACTTTGCAGTGTTGGACCCAAAACACTGTACTTCCATTAAAATTTTGATAAAACTCAGACACTACCTGTAAAAAATGTACAGTCAAAAAATGTGCATACTCTGAGCAAATATACTGTTTTCACTTCACATTTATAATCAAAAGCATTTTAAAGGTTAAACACTTTACATTTTTGGACAAACACAGAAGTGAAACTTTAAGCAGAATTTTACAGCACTTCTACTTTCCTTTCATGTTGACACAGGCCACAGGTCAGATTTTGTCTGCATAAAAGATAAGATCCCTATTACAGTACCAGGGAAAATGGGTGAAAGTGTAATTTAAGTCAGAAGCAAAACTATTGCTTAGTTTAGTGAAATCAGACTTTTCCTAGTTAGTTGCACTACAATTTTCAGACAAAAAAAAATTACTGAAAACTAGGAACCGATTTTAATAGTGTTTCCCAGTTTTACAGAGGTGGATGGGTGCAAAACAACTCCTTGCACTTTGTGTTTTCAGCTGCAGCATGGGGTCACCAAACCCACTAACTTGCCATTCAGCAAAGACCTGAGCTAGCTTTGCCTACAGGATTTTTACTGCCCCAGACAAACCTGAACACTGACATGCTCCATTGCCTGGGCTATACCACTGAGCATGTCCTCTACAGCTTTTTACCTTCTGCAGAAATTATCTAGAGATAGTATCTGAGCATATAAGATAAGTCTTTTTTTTTCCTTTTTTTTTTTTCCTTGGGTTTTTTAAAATNAAGCAGAATTTGTAATTTTAGCCTTTCTACCACTGAATTTATTAACATTTTTTCTGCATTAAAATGAGTAGATGTTCAACTGTAGCTTTTACCCAGAGAACTGATGTTAATCATCAGTGAATTACATGGTAGTGATTGAATTTATCAGAGTATAATGCCAGGACAGCATGTTTCATAGCTTTTTTTTCTTTCACTTGTCTGTAATGAAGGATAAGGGGAATATCTGTAGGTGGCAATAGTACAGAAGCTGTAGCCATATGCTATTTGGGGGTTTTAATGGGTAGATTACCATCAAGTTATTTTCAAGTTCGTTTTCTGCAATTCTGATTCAATAAACTGCTCTACTGCTGCTGGGGCAGACTGGGGCAGTATGGTCCCTAATGTCTGACAGCAAATCTGAATGCCAAATTCTCCACACCACCAGCAGTGTCTACCTTAGGCAAAGTCATGAATGGCTTTCAAAATTTCAGTGTTTGTCTATGTAACTATTTATTCATTGATTTTGAACCACTGAGTGCAGACATGGATTTCTAATGACAGCACTGTCACATTTGTATCATTAGCTTGATGTTAATGTGCAGTACAAGAAGCTATAACAGTAGTCACAAATTGCAGATTTTTTTCAATTAATTGGAAGGATAACAGGTGATGTGTACCCAAAATAAAAAACACCAGCCATGTGAAGCCCAAGTTCTAGCCTGTAGTTGCTTTTCTGAGATGAACTGATGGTACTGATGAGTCACAGCCGTATCTGGAGAGAGTAATGGTAACTGTGCAACTTTGAGGGCAGGCGCGGGAGAAGGGGTGCCATGAGCGTGAGCAGCAGCATGAGGTGCCCGGTTGGGGTTAGCTGTTTGTGGGCTCATGGGCTGTGGGTTTCAGGTATGCTCAGGACAGACCTTAGGTATCTTATGTATGGGCTGCTGAAACATGGAATTGCTGGAAAATACTCTTGGAGGTGCAGCTGGGTCCACTGTTAATGGATTAAGAGCAGCATGGCAAGTGTTTATTTGGCATTCAGTGGGTTGCACAATGCCTTTTACAATTCTCTTCTTGAGTAGGAACATGGCTAAAGTGTCAGAACTAGCTACTTCATTTGGTCATTGCATTATGATACACTCGATTTCCCACTGCAGTGGATAAAGACTAGCTAGGATTACAGAAACATTGCTAAAAACTGCACAAAGTAATAAACAGTTCCTAATTAGTAGTCTATAACAATTTTTCTTCTGCTTCATTATTACTTGGGTTATTGGCCCACTGAAAATTAAATAAGGTCTTTTTTTTTTTTGACACGAGTAGTTTGCCTTAGATGAGGCAATGCTAACTGAAAGAAAAACCTAAGTTCTATTTATGGTCTATTATCTGTGGTGGCATTTTTATGAAATTCCGCAAAACAGGGAAATGATATATCGCTCAAAGTTCTAGTTGCCACAAGGTTAACTCTTTGTCCAGAATATTATTTCCTGGGGGAGTCTAATTTATGCATTCTTTCTACTTTACTGACTAGCAGTAGTTCGAAATAAAGAACATTTTGGCAGAAATTTAATCATTACATTTGGTTGTGAATGCCCATTGCTCAGAGAAAATTGTCCCTGTAATTGTGTTACCATTTTTACTGGTATTTTAATTATGGCTCTTCTGCTTATCAGGGTAAATCCAGGAACCATTTGTTGTGCACCTGGATCCACTAACTAAAATGTTGGAAAAATAAACTCTGTGTAAAATGTAAGAGAGTTACTTGAAATAATGAAATAGTTCCAAGTGCCAAACTAACATGTGAAATCAAAGCGAAAGTGAGTCAACCTGTTGTGACTCTGGAAGCAGCAGGTGAGGTGGGGATTCTGTGACCTACTTTGCTAGTCTGATCTATTGGTATTAGTCATCCCAGTAGCTAAACCCCAAAATTCCACATCTGTCGGTATTGTTACCCAGGTGATAGTAAAAGAAAGTCCATTTCAAGCACATCTGTGATTTCTCATGCTGTGATTCACTGTACCTTACTAGACTTTTGTTCTCTAAAGTTAGCATGTTGTTGTCTTCAAAATATTTCATCCCTGTTTTTTCAATTATTTTTGTTCTGCAGCCTCAAATATTCCAGGCCTTTAAGAAAACTTTTATGATAGCGGAATTCAGTAGTCATGTAAGGAAAAATCTAGCAAAGACTAGGCCTGTAGTCTTTTATTTAATTTTTGATCCCAACTTATCTGAGCTACCTTGTACCATAGGCCTTCTTTCTTGGCAGACTTAGAGTTCAGCCTTGTGATGGAACCACATTACAGCCTCCAAAAATTAAGAAAAATGAGCATCCAACACACAAAAGAGGAATTTTATAACAGTAGTGGTGGGTGGAAATGAGGTTAAATCTTTACTGAGAACCAAGATCAGACACCAGTTGTCAGGGTTGAACTCAGTTATAGAACTATGACTTCAGCTGTCCTCAATTACCTTGTTGCATAATGATCATAAGAAAGGGAGAGTCTTAAAAACACTGCCTTTGCTGTCATTGCTGGGCAAGGAGCTACTGGGCTGTTTAGAAGTTGAGGCTGACTTCTCTGTGTGTATATGCATGCTTCAGATCTGTGCTATTGTGTTTGTGTTTTTAATATGATGACTTAAAAAGATCATGAGACAGTTTAAAATCTTGACTGGATTACACAGATTACTCAAGTGCTGAGGAACCTGGGTGCACCCCAACCCGTGTGAATTGTGCTGCTCAATGTAGATAAATGGTTTACAGACCAGCAGGAATGTCCTCAAAACTCATTGCACCTTCTCAATTTTACAACATGGGCTGATCCTACACATAAGCTACAGAGTTCATGGGAGACATCAAAACATCTTTCAGCAAGTTACAGACTTCTGTATTTGCTACGCTGCCACATTCCAACTCATTGTCCTGCAGCTCTTAAAGAGAGATGGTCCTTCCTGGGCCATGGTGGGCACTGGGCCCAGGACAAGCACAGTAGGAGATGTTGCCTCAAGCTTTCTCCATGACAAGCATCTGTCTTTTGCCATGCTCCAGGTTATCTAAGGGAAGGATCATGAGACTATGTTACAGCTGTTGGAAGATTGGCACAGTCCCCTGGTAGAGCTAACCAGCCCGTGACATAGACACTCAGTTACCACCTCCCCACCTGATACATCCTCCAGGTATGGTACTGTGTGGCTGGTGGAACCTGCCGCCCCCCGAGTGCCGCTGTGGGCCCTGCGCAGCCCCACTGCCACCCCCAGAGGCTGCTGACCCTGCAGGGCAACCAAAAGTCACCCTTAGTTCTGCTGCACGCTCTGCACTGTGTGCGCCACGGGCTGCTACCGTGTCTCATGGGCTCCTCTCAGCAGCCCAGGAGCTCAAAACAACGATGATTGTGTACTTAAATGCAGTGTGCTTTTTGCTCTGAGGAATGCAAGCATAGAGCCACTGCTCGAGTTTTCCTTCTCTCTTCTCTTGCTCTTCCCATACTGCTCCTGCCTCCCCTATGCTATTCCATATCCTATTACTTTCTCCTCCCCATAATTCCAAATCATTGTACAAGACATTGGTTAAAAAGAAAGTCTTCCAGAGGAGAAACATGCTTGCAGCAATGGAAACTAATGTAAATAAAACCCAATAGAGTTGTTTTCTCATTCATGGTTTTATTATTGTCTTTAGCTTTAAAGGGACTTGAGATTTTTGTGAGGTAAATGACCTGATGCAGGCTACCCAGACATTTCAAATTAAATGAAAAATTTAAGGCATAGTACAGTGTTAATGCATACTCTTGTTGCTTGGGATTGGAAAGGTTACTGAAGCTTTCCTTTCCTGTTGCTATGCATGTTATTTTCATTGTTGGGAAGTGTAGATGAAGGTGAAGGTAGCAGCTATTTCAGGAGGCTGCCTGTCAAGCAGGAAAGTGTTTTAGATACCTTCTTTCATTCTTGTTCCCCCATGCACAAAACCAGATGCCAAGTACCACATGCTCCCCTATTTTGTCTGTCGGGTGCTTACGTAGGATTCATCTCTGCTTTTGTGTAAAGGCTTCCAAGGAAGTCTCAGGTGCTGAGCTGAGCTGGTTCCTCTGTTGCTATCCCTGTGTCCATTTTGTCAAAGTGCATCTGGAGAAGCGTCATCAAATTGTATGTGCCCAGGTAGCTTTCTATGACAGTCCTTGGGGTCCTGTAATGTGAAAATGTTTGAAAAACATAGCAACAGTAAGGTTGGAGCCATCTGTGGTGCTCCTCTTTCACCCTGAGATGAACTGGTGTAAAGCAGTTCTTGCTGGGCATATATCCAGGGTAGCTGGTGTTAGAAAATAAGTCTGCAGGCAGATTTAAACAGGAAAAAACTGCTTTAAAATTTATCATATCAGTGGAGGCAACAATGTCTCTCAGCAGAGTTTTCACCCACTCCATGAGTAGACAAAGGGATGTGCACCTGCAGGTCAACTTCCTGAGTACATGGTAGGTGATGTCTGCTACCCCAACCCCCTAATCTTCTGCTCTTGCTGGCAGAAAGATAAGATGTGTAACTCCAGAGCCACGTGAAACTGAGTTTGCTTCCCTTGCCTGGGATAAAAAAGCACAGGGTTTTTTACCACCATTGCAGCCAAAATGTGCACAATACACTGGTTTTAATTTTTTAGGTTTCCAGTGACTGATGCACATTGAGAAATAAATTTTCACAAATATAAGCAGATTGTTTACTTTGAATCTTTTCATCTCAGAGCAAATTTAAAACATGGCACCTTTACATTACAGCATTTCAACAGCTGGGGTGGATTATTTCAAGCAAGCTTTTCTGTGTCTTGCAGTATCACCTACACAGCAGATTGCTTAGCTTTGTTCCCATGTTTAGCATCAGTTATAACCTTCTCAATTCCCACGTGCTTTAAAGTTCCCTTGAAAACTGGCTGCTGCAACAAAATAACCCCATTTCTGTTATTCTTATAACATTTAAATAATATAGCATGGCCAAAGCCAATATGGGCTGAAAAGAATTTTTATCAGTACACAGGTGAGGCATCAGCCTTCAGCAGAAGAGTCCAGTTAACACCTATTTTTCTTGCAATTTATTTCAAATTCAGCTGTCTCATGCATCCATCCTCTGTCTTCCATCTTTTAGAGAAGTTGACAGAAATGAGATTAGTTGTAAATTGTCTGAGGAGTGAATTTAATCCTGTTCTGACAGTGCAAAAACACATGACAAAACACCTGGTGGTGGTATGGAGCCCAACACAGGGCTCAAGAATTTCTGCTCCGAGGAAGGTATGATTGTGGATATGCTTAGCAGTATCACTAAGCTGTATTTGTTTAGGTTATACTAAAGCACAACTGCTTCAAATAATTTTTATATATATAATAAAAATTTTGCTTCAGTCTTTATTTAAAATATCCCTGTATGTATCAAATTTTTCAAGTAAACCACAGAATGCAAGGAGTGTAGAAAGACTGTGGTTAAATGTTAATAAAAGGTTGTAGCAGGAGCCAGGCCTTTCAAACTCCCTGTTTATTGTATTAGTAATGGGACCACATCTGAAAGTTAATTCTGGTGAGTTTTTTTCTGTTGTTTTGCTAGTACCTCACTCTGATACTCTCCATATCTCTCTTGAGTTTAAAAATGAAGTGAAAAGACCAAGTAGATTAACCTGGAAAAGTTAAATTTTAACAAATGGTGCTCATACTATAGCCCTGCATGATGGATAATTTAGTAAAATATCAGTGTGCCTTTGAAATAACCTTATGGAAGAGCCATTGGCCATAAATTGTCAATGACCTGTATGTGCGCCTTCCTAAATTCTCAAAAATAGTTTCCATGTTCTACCCCTGTGCCACATGATCTGAGAAAGTAATCAGATTCTTCAATGTGTGTCTGAAGAGAGGGTGTCAAAAGGAGGAAGCCAGACTCTTCTTGGTGGTGCCAAGCAAGAGTACAAGAGACAATGGGCAGAAACTGATGCACAGGGAGTTCCACCTGAATGTGAGGAAGATCTTCACTGTGCAGGTGACTGGGCACTGGAACAGATTGCCCAGAGAGGCTGTGGACTCTCCTTCTATGGAGATGTTCAGAAGCGATTTCAACACAGTCATGAGTAATGTGCTCTAGTGGATCCTGGTTGGGCAGGGAGGATGGACTGGATGACTTCCAGTGGTCCCATCCAATCTTACCTGTTCTGTAATTCAATACTTGCATAAATACATCAGTGTCTTTGCAAATCTACATGAAATTTGAAGTCCAAAAAAGTATCCGTTGCAGCAAATATCTCACTTATGCAATAAGTTCTGCCATAGCTGCTTGAGAGACTGATGCTGACTAGTACTGACATCATGATCTAAAAAGTCTAACTAAATTGTGATGTGTCAGGGGTAGAAATCCCCATTTGTCAAAGCAGCAGAACTATATGCTGATCAAATCCTAGATGATCAAATCATTTTAGTTATTGTTGTTAAGTTTGAATCAGGAAGATAACTTACATACAGAAACCTAGAGATATATTTCTGAAATTTCTTATAGGAAACAAACTGTTGTCATGGATATAAACCTTAGGTAGGTTTTCTGCACTTATTCAATTAAATCCTACAAAACATAATTAGGAAAAGCCTGCTAGAACAAATTATGTATTTCTTCCCTCCTCCTGAGACACTGTTCTGATAGAAGTGCTTCTGCTAGCTTGCAGCCCAGCTAGTCATAGGAAAACACAGCATCTGCTCAGTCTTAAAACTGCAGGACTTCATGTTTCTGATTCAATAACTGGTGCTATTGCATATTCTTTATTTTGTATGTAGCTATCTATATATGTATTGGTGTGTTTATGTGCACACATGTAAATTTTAGCTTGATACACACAAATAAGTGTAATGAGAGCTCCATATCTAATGTTCGGAGATATGCAAGTGCCACGGAACTTGTAATGAAAAGCATTTCAAATTTACTAGTGACTGAAAACAGGATTTCAATGCACATCTGCAGCAGGACTGTAGTAAACTAGAGACACCAATCCTGTGACTTCTTTGAATGGTTTCTGCGGAGCATGAGAAGCACTTGCTTATTCCAATTACCAGACTGTTTTCCCTTGCTTTAATGCCTGCCCACTATTTATAGAATTAAAACCCATTGACCATACCAGAAGTGATTTGAAAGGGTCCTTAGTTATTGTAAATTGATAATGTTCACAAAAATCTAAAGGTTTATCACAACTTCATGACATTTAAAAAATCTTTTGCAAGAATTGATTAATAAAAATCAGCTCAGAAACCTCTCCAATTAATCTGTAACAAGCAGAACAAGTCCACTTAATTTATTCTTTTTGGGGTAGAAATGTACCAAGATTGATACATCCTTTCTCAAAGGAACTCTTCACTTTCTTCCCACTGCCCTGTTTTACTGTCCATGCAATAGAGTTCCCAGCTGACAACTGCTCAGCCTTTTGGAAGACTGAAGTCAGGGCTGCGTGATGTAAGTATTCCCTCTGCCCACTGTGCAGTGCCACATGTAAACTGCTTGCTCTGCCTATGAGATGCTGTAAGCACCGGGGAGGCATAAATTTATAATGTGTATTTATACATATGCGTGTATGTAGAATATCTAATGAACAATGAGAAGGGAGCTTGAGCAATATATTTTTAAACTCAAAAGTTTTCTGTCTAGTGTTATTCTTCTTTCTGAGTTTGCAGGGCAATATGAGGATGTTGATGATAGGCATGAAGGGATTTGTTTGCTGAAGTGTCATTCACAACTGCTGAGGAACATTGGGAAACTAGGAGAGTGGGAAACGCTCATGTGCATTTGCCAACACACATTTGTATGCATGCAGGTCTAGAAGTTATAAAAGGGAACAAAATCACAGAATGTTCTGAGTTGGAAGGCATCCACAAGGCTCACCGAGTCCAGCTCTTAATTGGATGGCCTATATGGGGATCACACCTGTGACCTTGTCTTTATTACCACCACATTCTGATAACTGAGCTAATCTCAGGGTAAGGAGGGTTATGTCAAGAAGTTCTGGGAGAATGAAGTGAAAGAAAAGTTTGTTGCAGTGCAAACAAGCTGCAGCAAGTTCAGCTCTGTGCATGAAAAGAGGACATAAAAAGCTATCTGTAAATACAGAACATAGCTTGTGGGGAGAAAACCTGATGATGTGGGGTCAGTTAATCTCTTCTGGTCTTAAATTGCTGTATGATTGTGATAGATGGCTGAAGATGTCATGCTGAGAGTAACTGAACATTTGTTTGTTTTTATTTTCATCTTAAGATGATTCACTTTAAGCTATTTGAATGCTTAGGGACATTGTTTAACTTTTCAATGTTTATTTGCTGCTGTCTCCATTCACTACAGAGGAATACAAGAAATCCTGGCTGATTTAGTTGAACTTATCTATGTCTTTTCTCCATCCATGAAGCTGAGTTGTGTATACATGCACCCTCATTTCTTACTATTGGATGCCTTAGAAAAAGAAATACATAATGGTTTTGGAGACGGACCATATGAAGTCCAGATAACTAAAGGAAATTTATCAGTACCAAACTTACCCGTATCAAAGGGGAAAGTTTGTAGAGATTTAGTGAATCATCTCCTGGAGATGACTCATTCTTGGAGAAGATGAGCATATTTCTGCTGGGTCAGCTATTTAGTGATATAGAACGGTTTTTTCTCTTTTCCTGAAAACCAGATAATTGTTTATGTATGATGCTTTATCTCCACAGATGTTCTAATGCCACATTTGCATTTTTGGTCCTTCAGGCAGTTCTGCTAGTTTTCATCTTTCCCTCATCTTAGTTTCAGCAGCTGGTATTATGATATTCAGATATAACTGCTGATCTCAGCTCTACCAGAAAATTCACACTGAAGCTTCTAGCTAGGTTTTTGCTTGGATGAAGATGTTTGTTATTTTTCCAAAGCCTAACTGATTTAAGCTGTTGTTGAAGTTCAGTTTGGAAAAAAAAAAAAATGAGGAAAATAGTTAATTTTAAAGGTTCAGCAGTTCATTTTTGGGTGCCTGTGATTTTACCAGTTTTCATAAGTAATAGATGACTTAACATTTGACTCCATGTCTTTTATATTAAGAGTCTTTGGATATACATGTACCATATGTGCTATGACACAATTAAAACTTTGTCAGCTTAGAATGTAATAATCAGCATAATCAGCTTTAGTTTTTACTTCCGATGTCTGCTGTGCTCTGCCTTCTGCCCTCGGGCATGATTCCCTGCCCACTTTGCTAAGTCAACACCACAGCTTGAGTAGATGTGCCAGTAGATGAGTGAGCTAATAAAACTCAGATGTATATATTTTCACAATGCAATAATTTATTTTGTTTTGACTGAAATAGCTCTCATCTGGACCAGCTCTCAGAGCAGTTCACCATTGTTGAATCTAAATTACAAGCCAGCTTTAAAGGGTAAGATTCTAGACTAAACACAAGCATTAAAGGTACATCTCTCTGCCCTGATGATATGTACACATGTAGCATTACAGGCTCCAGCCATCAGTTCTGCATAGTAACTCTGAAGCTGTGCCATCCAAGCAGTCAGTGGTTTTTGTTGCAGCTTAAGTACATAGTCTCAGTACTCCTGTGCACAAGTTACTGCCTGTGGACAGCTTACATGAGTTGCTTCCACACTGATATCACGAACCAGCCATTTCTCTTTATGGCCCTGAAGCCTTGGATACCTTCCCATGGCCAGAAATTCAAGATGCTGATGTTAGCTGGTGGCTGTGCTGGGGAGGCCCCACCTGTAGCTGGGATCATCCGTCATCTAGGGAAGGGGCATGTGTAGAGAGCATCCTCTTGCAGCCGCTGGCTGTGCACTCAGCAAGGCTACAGGTGTGTGGACAGCATGGCTTTGCTCACCAGCTAAGGCAGAGCCTTAGACTTTCAGCTCAAGCAAATCTTCAAGCCGTGCCTAGAGGTTCAATATAACGAAACAGAACTGCTGAAAAGTGGTAGGTTATTTCTGTGAAAACTTGTGGCAGAAATGAAAAAGAATTTTTAGTAACATTTTCCTGTTAAGTTTTCAAACTGGGTAAGGTTTATGATATGATATATCTCAAAGGACACAAAATGTGAGAAAATATACTCTTTAGAAAAAAGACAACATTTCATTGTAAGAAATGCCAGATTTTTGTGAGTGTAAATGAAGAATATGCTCTGTTGTTTTGTAGTTGTATCCGACCTCTGTGACTGAAATGCTGAAAATCATTGGAAGAGGTGAGGGTCAGACTTGCAAAGTAGAATCTGTCAGGTCCCAAGTGTTTGTGATACCACTTTTTTCTGAAGGGTTTGTTTTAATTTATGTAATAGGACTTCTGCTTGGCTGTGTTACTTTGTTGTAGCTTTTGTGTGCCTGTGCCCTAGAACTCTTAACCACTATTTATATATGCCTTGTTAGTTTTATGGTCTTTATACTGCTATTAGTTTATATATTGCACCAATACTTTCTACTGATACTCCTCATTTACAAGAGTTTCAAAACCTACATAAAATAATCTGTATTAGCAGAATGAGCAAGCTGGAACTTAAAATTTTTCCCTTTAAATTATTTAAAATGAAGTTATTGATAAGGCTGTGTATATGTGTGAGATATACAAACACAAATAAATTTAAGGGAACCTTGTAAAAAAGCTCTAGGTAGGCCTATAACAGTTTTTTCCTCTATTTTGATATATAAGTGTTTGTCTGTTAGATTCTCATTTATACCATCATGCCTTTATTCTGTCTGGGCTTGAAAATTCTGATATCTGTAAAATTGTTAGCCTGAGGTGGTTACAAAACAGAAGTGGGGAGCTACTCATAGCTCAAGCAGAGGCAACTACTTTGCAACCCTCCACCAGACCAACCCAAACCCTACTGCCAAAACTGGTTTGGTTTGGTTTGGTTTTTTTAAGGCAAGAAGAGGGGTGGCTTCATTTTTCAGTGACACTTGAGGCCAGCTGGTGATGAGTACATTGGTGGGCCCTGAAAGGGAAGATGGTTTCTGTTTATTCCAGCCCCAGAGCAGCCTCTCTGCTGCAGGGTGTCTTCTCCTGTCCTCTCAGGTGTCTATGGACACTGAGGTTTTCTTTGCTTTTGTTGCCTTTGATTGCTTTATGTATAAATGCTTCATCAACATAACTGTATTGGTAAAGAAAAATAAATCCTACCCTTCATACGTATAAATCTAGTAAGAAAAGATTGGTTACAGTTATGCTGGGGATAAAGGCATTGATTTTGTTCCAGAAAATTGCATTGCTATATAGCAGGATAGGAATTTTTATTGGGAAATGTTGTGTCTTCGCTGTTTGGTTTTCTAGTGATCTCATGCTGTAACAATTTCCAGTAATGGAAGTTCAGTGGAAACTCCTAAAATACTAGGACTCTACTGTGTTGATAAAGCTTCCAAAAATATTGCAAAATAAGCTACTGCTTATATATTCCTGCCAAACTCAGGTCCCAAGGATAAGAAAATGGTACTGTGTGATCTCGTATAATTCATTTGTTGTATAAGACTGAACCAGAAGACTTCAATCTGTCAAAAACTGTCCCCCAAATTTTGTAATGAACAATACCTTACTAAATCATGGTTTTAAAAGCCCCAAAGAATAATTATGAATATTGTTTAAAAAAATACATTTATTTGGGTTTTTTCTGCTTAAATCTCTTATAGACTACTCTAAAGCATCTAATAGCACCCCGATAGTTAAAAACAACAATCATGTTATGGTTTGCCTCCACGGTCAAATAACTTCAAGTCTAAATTTATTGAATCTAAATTCCAATCTAAAACATGATTCCAATACTCAAAATTGTATAGTCAAGTGCAGGGACATATGTGTATAGGTGTTGCAGTTTTAATATTGTTAAGAATTAATATTAACAAGCAGGAAGACATGAAGCTCTGCTCCTGTCTTTGGAACAGTAGTAGTGAGTGGATCTGCAGGAATATGTTATAAAGGCCTTGAATATTGAAGCTATTGGCAAGACTTTGATCAATGGACTTTTTTTTTGCCATAAAAAACATTATAATATGAAAGTAAAATATAGTATTTGTTAGCAATTAAAAAAAAAAAAAAAAAGGGAAGCAAATACAGCAAATACTTTACTCATTGAAAACCATCCTGTAAAATTATATAGTAATTACCCAGAAGTGGCTTCTTGACATATTACTATATTTAGATGTGTAAAGGGAATATAAAAAAATGGTTGATACCATTTGTATGGTTGTACTTAGCATAATAGAAATATCTATGTTATGCTTTGGGGATTTTTGTTTGCAATATTTTGCCTTTAAAATATTTGTTGTTAAAATCAGGCACTTGGAAATTTTCCACAGTTAGATGAGTTGTAGGTGATCATCTTTTACATTAGTGAGGGAATTTGAGCTTCATGTCCCTGTAACTTGCATCTCTGTAGATAGTCACTGTAATAAAACTCAGAGGGCTGTGTTGCAACAACTCTCTCCAGGACAAGGTGTAGGATTACTTGTATAGTCGTTAGTTTTTCTGTCCTCTCATAACCCATCTGTGTTTTCTGGTTGGCTGGTAAGTGAGCCCTAATTTTGCATTTAACATTGTCAATTTCTATGGAAATAATTGATGTCACACATTTAGCATGACATAACTTATACAGAACCACCACCATGCAATGTACTTCATAGATAAATAAAAATTGACAGGTTCCTATCCAGCACTGTCTGTTATCTTTGTGTGCAGCCCTCAGCCACAAACTGAGCTGGAATTCTGTGCAGCTATGGCCACAGAGGAGTAGGGTGGAAGCTATAATGTATTAACTTACAGACCTTTTAGGAGCTCAGATGTCAGCTATCCAGCTACGTGCTGCCTCAGGGGGACTGCAGGCACTGCTGCTCGCTGAGTGGGTTAGAGTGGCACATTCCAAGAGCAATTCTTGTGCTCATGGGCTATGTCTAGTGTGCTTGTTTTAATTTGAGATAAAAAGCTGCCCTGATATAACCACCAGAATATGAGGTAATAGGAGATTCAGGCTGGTTGTCTTCTGGCAACTGCCTGAATGTTTTTGGATGCAAGTTCATATTTGTATTTGGAAGGGGTTACACCTTTATGTGCCAGCAGGCTGCAGCTGTTGGTCCTGCACGCCTTGTGACAATGTCAAAGAGGTCAATACATTCATTCTCAGGCAACCACAAATCACATATTATGAGGCAGAAGAAAATTTGTAAGCTGATGAGCAGCAACCATTCACATTGGTAGAGGGAAAATTCTGTACTTACCTCTGCGACATGGATTATCTTTAATGTAAATAGCTGGGCTCCAGGTGAGTTCATGGGTATACAGAACAGCTGGCATTTCAGTCTGCTACAAAGGTGGCTCTTATTCACACAATTTGAAATGCAAAACACTGCCACTGTCCTGTAGATACTGTTTGCACCATGGCTGTCACTCAGCAGCAGCAGTGAGGAATTATGCAGCTGTATTTTCCCAGGTTGTATGAGAATGAGGAAAGGCCTTGAAATTGCCTCTCATCACACAGCAAAGGACACACAATAGTATGCAGGGGAAAGGAAAAAGGAGAACTTCTGTTACCCTGAACCAGAATTTTTCACTTGCTTCTCTATACATCACTCTCTCTAAGTGCATCTCACTAATACATAAAAGTCTTTGTTTTGCAATTTTTTACTATGTAGAAAATGCATACTCACAGAGTGTCCAGAGCTATTCTATTATGAAACACATAAAACATTTCATAATCAGGAGATGACAGGGGAGGAGAGGGGTTGATTTAAAATTTAGTTTGATATCTGAATGTTTATCAACATCTTCTGAATGCTTGTCACAGCTTGGCAATACAATCTGCAAGTCCTAGTGTGATCCCATGGTAGTTTGTCCTAGCTACAAACAAGCAGAGTTATCTCCTTTGCTGTGGGTGTGAAAAGCTCACGCTTTGGCAGAGGAACTGAGAGCCATGACAGTGCAGTCAGGGCTAACCTCAAGACCAATGCCACTCAGGACTATCCCACTTGCCCTTTGACTTGGAAATGACTAACAGTCTGTTTTCACGTAGATCCTTTCCCTGGAGGCTGGTTGATGAAAGCTTTTGGAAAAAGATTTGGAGGATAAGTTAAAAAGTCTCTCAAAAGAAGCTCCAGTATCCTGTTTAGAGTAGAGATGTTACCATTGTGGGAAAAGGGACCTTAGTGTTCTTCCTGATTGTACCTTTGCCAACATACCTTTGACATCAGATATTTAATTTCTCCCCATGAACATCAGAACACAACATTTAATAATAGCACTTTTAATTCTGGAGGAGCTCAAGGTTTTCCACATGAGAAAGATGTGCCATGCTTCTCCTTTTACAGATAGGGTAGTTGAAGTTCAAAGAAGTAAAGTAAATTGCCGATATACAGATTCATGATAAAACTGGAAAGAGAATGGGGCCAAACCTTGAGCCAGCCTCCAAATGAAAGCGTTTCTATGTTTTCCATCTCTATAAAGTTTTGTTTGGGTTTTTTTTTGTTACTTCCCAGTGCGTGTGCATGAGACCATCTAGGGATTGCATTGTGTGGGAGTTGGGTTTTGTTAGGCAATCCCATGAGTGCACTGGCGCTTCTGCTCCCCTCCATGGCCTGTGCATAAGTCAGTATGATAATTTATGGCTTGCAGGTGGGAGTGCTGTGTCTGCTGTGCAAGCATTACACACGGTCATGGGGCAAAAAATGGATGGCAAAGATGCAGTTCCTGAAAGGAAGAGTGAGACAGGAATAATCTCTAGAAAGCTCAGGCTCCAGGTGACAGGACTCCTTTGGACAGCGCCTCTCTCTGCTGCGCCTCCAGAGATTTGATTTTCCTAAAACATGGCAATACAGGCAAATCCGATATTGATGTCTGTCCCTCTGAAAACCAAATACAATGGTGAATACTCTTGTAAAGTGATCATAAGTCTTTACTAGACCATCTGTTCCTAACAGGCATCAGTCTTTAAAAGGTCACTTTAAAAAGGCAGGCAAAATAATGTAAATACCAAGAGTTAAGAATTGTGGATCATACCAGCATACTGAAGTGAGGGAAAGGACTGGAAAAGAATGGGCACTGGCAGCTGGGCAGTCAGTGATGGAATTTTGAGGTATTTCAACTTTAAAACTGGCAGAATGGATGGCTGGAATGATTTAACATTTGATCATTAATTTAAGCGAGAGAAAATAATTTTTTTAATGATTTCTGAGAAGAGCAAAGGATGAGAGAACGAGTCTATGGACTACCATTTCTACGTATGTTACTGTGAGTCCAGCCTCACGCTCCTGCTGCTATCTGGAAGAATTTGCTTTAGTGGAGTTCAGGTCCAGTAGAGAGCAGGTGCAGTGTGTGGGAAGAACATTTATTTAAACTCTGTGGGCTTTTGAAAATAACAATGAGAGAAGTACCCAGTGAAGCTCTCAGTAGTACTGTGCTGTGCAGTACTCTTCCACGTTCAGTGCATCATTTCTCTGTTTTGGAGTGAGGAAGGAGAGCTGTACAAACCAGCTGTGTGTGCAAGAGGAGGGCAGGTTTTTTTTGTTCAGCCTAGCCAAATGCTACAGCTATGCCGTAGGATAAGAACATGCTCCTGCTCCAGCTTAGAAGGACCTAGTGGCCAATGTGTGAGAAGGAAAGATAAAGGAGGAAAAGAGCAGCCTTTGGTCAGAGAATTGCATTGCACCACAGCTAGACATAAATTCTGAAGACACAGATGATTTAAGTCCAACATATGAAAACAACCATTTCTTGAGATGAGATACTGTCAAAATGACAATGGCTCCTAATTCAGCTTGTGTGGAAGGACTCTCCTGATCTGTGGGACAGATGCCCCTGCCTAAGCAGCTATTTCTCCTCCACTATAATTTGGGCTGTGCAGCAGTTGTTCCTAATTGACTGGCCTGCTGTCCTGTGGTCATAGCTGCTCCAGGAACCACCCAGTGCCAGGGTTTTTGCTGCTGGCACAGAAGTCAGGAGCTGTTGTTTCTGGTATGCACCACTGAGAGCTGTGCCCAAGCAACAGATCCACAGGCTTGATTGGAAGGTCTGACTAATGCAGTTCTGGGGTCTTATGAGACCAGCTATATTATGTTCTCAGAGGCTACATTAGGATAGAGCTTTCTTTGTAAATATAGTAGTATGTATGTTGATAGTATCTCTAAATATATATTGCATATTTCTGCCTCTTTCTATCTTAAAGAGAAGTTTTCCCGTGTTGTGGCTAGTCTGCTGGTACTATTGAAATAAGGCTGACATGTACATAAAGCTTTTAAAAGCTTTTTAAAGCTTTTAAAATCATACTTTTGAATAAAGTATGATTTATAATAAGCCTTCTATTACTAAAACATCAAGCAGTTGCAGTGTTTTATGTGTCCCTATTCCAACTGCTTACCCTTTCTGTGCTTTGATCCACTACATCTGGCAAGTCTTTAAAAAAACCCTCAAAGTTTCTGAGGAAATAACGGTGTTTCATCCTAGGTGCTGAAAACCACACATTCCTGTTTGGAAATGTGCAATTATTACTTCAGTGAAAACCCCAAACCCCACAAAATTTGCTTATTTAATTTTTTACTCACCTTTACCTCCAGAGTTCCTTACCCTCTAGCACATGAATTAATGTTCATGTCTGAGCTGAAGGACTGAAAAAAAGTTTCCATTTCTGGTTTTTTTTCCCAGCAGCCTTTTAACTTCAACTAATTCATTTACCTTCATAAGAAGTATAGGAAGGGTGGCAAGTCACCATCTGTGTGCCGTATCTAGTGTTAGGTACTTTGAATACTGCATTAGGAAAATAGTGTTTCCTTTAGTAAACCCACTCATTGTTTACTTTGGGATAACTTGGTTAAAACTGGTATTAGAGTTGAAGAAGAAACACCTGCCAAGAAGGTGAGGTCTAGTATTTCTTTTAATTTTAGAATTCCAGATCTTTCATTTATGAAGACCGCATTACTTGAAAACATGATCAAGGTCCTCATGTAAGATAATTAACCTCTGACAGTACTCTTATGTTGGAACACATGATTCCAATTAAAAAAAAAATGGTGACAGGGAAATATTTTTTTTAAACTGCAAGGTCCTTCTAGGATAGTTAACTATGTTGATATTTAAGTGTGTTTATATACCCACATGCCTCGGAAGTGTTGCTGTCTCCAACTAGACAAAAAAAGCAGTGTGACTCGTGCATTAGCATGAGAACAACTGTACCTAAAAGGTCAAGTCCTGCCACTCCTGCAAGGGAGTTGGCCTGAAGGAACTCCAGATTTACTTGTGTAATAATTAGAGGTGGTAACTAAACAAGTCTGTTTATTTCACAAAGGAAAAGAAATACATTTCCTCTAGTATTTACTGATTGTAAAACAGTATTTCACTTGCATTTTTCAGTGGCTTAAAATGTGTTAAGTGTCACATAAATGCATTCCTCAGCATAGAAAGTCTGAAGATAAATGTGAAGATCAGTCAGAAACTCCACTCAGCTCTTAGGAATTTAAGTGCATTGGCATACACATGCCCTGGAAAACAAGTTTTAATTGAGCATTAAGAAGTATCATTTGAAGCTCCCCTGTGCAGGATATTGAAGGATTTATCTCACATATGTAATGTGCAGAAAATGGGGTTGGATTGGTTGCTATGCTCCAGTGACCACTTTGGAAAATGTAAGCCCTGATTATTTAGTTGGTTTGATGGAATGTTTATACCATTTTATTGTGAAAACTTCTAGGTATCAAGGGCTTTCAAGCAGCAGTTCTCAGTTGGGGTACCTTAGGCTGCCAAAGTCAAAACCTTTCAAGTGAGTCTGCCCAACACTGATGACACAATACTTCTAGTTTCTTCCTTTCTTTCCCGTTTGGCCTTCTGAACGTTTAAGATACGCTGTGCTTTGTGAGGTTCCACTGTAGCCACAGGGTTTAGGTTTGTTTAAAGGGAAGTCGAGATTGCTTGATGGTAACTCCCTCCAAGACTTGGATCGGACCCAAACCAGTGCCGGTCAGCAGGAGGAACTGTCATCCCCCGATCTTGTAATTTCTCTGGTAGATCATCGTGTCCCAGCTCCTGCTGTCCCCTCAGACACGACGGCCTTGAAAATTACACAAACGAAGGGACTTCTGGCCCAGTCCCTCTGGCACAGATCTCTCCCACCTTCATCCTCTCTCAGGCGTCCTGCCTTTTTCGAAGGAGGGGGACACCCCAGGACCTGTGCGGCGGGACCCAGGGCGCCGAGGGGCCGATCCCTGTGTGTACCGGCTGGGGAGCAGCGCAGCGGCCGCGGTACGGGCGGGGCCGTGCGGGCGGGGCGTGCCCGGTGCTCCCGCGCGGCGACCGCCCCGATCCCGGTCCTGCTCCTGATCCCGATCCGGCTCAGTCCCGCGGCCGCGGTGCTTGGGCGGCCCTGGGCGGCACTGCGCCCGGCGCGGGGCAGCGGGCAGGAGCAGCAGCAACGGCAGCACAAACACAAGCGCAAGCATGCCGGGCAGCGACACGGCGCTCTCCGTCGACAGGACGTACTCGGATCCGGAGCGGCACCGGCGCCGCAAGACGAGGGTAAGGCGTGTGAGAGCAGGCGGCACGGGGAGGCATCTGGGGCTGCCTGGGGAATTTGGGTGCCGAGCTCTTGACAGGCAGCCGCCAACCTGCAGCACGTTCCCCGTGAGGTCTCCAGGTTTGCTAGGCTGACAACCTAAAGGGAAGGTTTTTTCCTACGTGATTCTTTCATTTTCGTACTCTAAACGCTTTTTAGTATAGGAAAATGAAATGAAACTAGATATTGACTTCATAGAGACCAGTGTTCCAGGTACCCCCTCAATCGAAACTAGAGGGATACAAGTGTAATAGAGAACTTACCAGAGTCAACAACGCCGATGATTTAATGCCATGACTGTCTCGATCACAGTGGTGAATACTAGGGTTTGGTTCTGTTTCTCAAGATTTGTTTAATAAACTCTGGAGCAGGCGATTGTTTCTGGCAGCAGAGAATTATAATGGCTCCTTTTATGAAGTTAAAAGAGGGCTGTGGCAGGAATGGAACTTGACAGAAAATGTGCACCTGTGTGTTCCAGGCATGAAGTAAGAATATACTATATATCTATGATGGATAGCTTTATGGAATAGTTTTCCTTATAGTCTCCTGGAAAGTTAATCTTTCTTTTTTTAAATGTTTTGTTCATATGATATATATAAACACGTATAGGCAAAGCTTGTGATACTTTCATGTATTTAGTGGCTTTTATGGTAACTGTTCTGTTGATGAAGGCACTTGGCTTTTTAGTTTAAAATTTTTACCTAAATGCTCACGCTCAAAGACATGTAAAAAAAATCCTTTCTTCCCATGCACTGCAGGAAAGGGAAAACGAGGTTGCTCTAGCCGTCGTGGGATATTGGCAGAAGTGCTGGGTTTTTTTCTGTGCTGACATCTTGGGTCTGGCAACAAATGAACTTTATGGTTTGAAGGGTAAGGATCAGATATTTGTGAGGGAAGAGCTTTTCTAGGTTGTGACTGGGGTAAAGGTTTTGGGGGCTTTATTTTCCTGTACTGCACAATACCAGGATTCTCCATCCCTCCAGCCCATTAATTGACAGTGATAAAAAGGAGATGGTGTGATGCAGATTGCTTCATAATAATGAAATGTTTTAAAAATAGGTAACCCTATACACTGTAGCATTACTATTGGAATCTACAACGCTCTTCACACTGTAAGGTGGACACACATACTAGTCATATTCGAGTTAATGTTATGCATTTCCTTTCTTCTTCTCTGTTGAAAGCTGAATTCATTAGTTTCTCCTTCATTGCTCTTGCTGTAAGAATAGTGTAAAACCTACCTAAGTGTGGCCATGGAAAAAAAGTTGCATATCTTCATAATTTTTGGCATATTTAAGGGTTAAACTCTGCTCCATAGTCTAGTTGCTTTTTTTTAAAGTATAAAGCATTGTGGCTAATGCTGTGTTGCTTACTGTACTTGTGTATTGAATTTTTTTTTTTTTAAGTCTCATATTTAAGGCAGTTTTATAAAAGCATTAGTCTTCTGTCTGATTTTGGATTTCTTTTAATCAGAACTAGTGTCATCTTCCCTTCCTGTGACCATGAGGACTGGAAATACAACTTTATAAAAGTTTTGAGTTGTATGTAATTTTGATGCTCCAGGGTTTGGGATTTACAAGTTGTGTCAGATATCACAGGAATTGTAATATAACAGCTAGGTATGGTAGCAGCATGTTGTATGATCCAGATGATAGTAAGACCTTATATTAAATCTATTTGTGCTTCGTCCAGACAAATTGGAATTTCTCCTGGGTAAACTGCCTGGATAACTTCAACATCTCTCTTACTGCCTTAGCTGTAGGTGTAGAAATGGTCATGCACTGAAGCAGCAAGAACTGGCGATATTACGTACAAAAAAGCAAAAAATTAGAATGCTGTTTTTTATTTAGAGACCGAATAAAAATCATCAGAGCAGCTGAAATTAAATGTGCCATTCCCAAACATGGGTGGAGAAGAACAATGCAGTGCATAAACACAACAGTACAGAGCTGCTGGGGGGTTCTCAAGAGCCTGAGCAGACTAGGTAGACTTGCTGTGTGAAGAATGCATTGGAGCTGGATTTGGTAGCAGGATAGGACATGTAAGTAAGGTGAGATCCATTTAATAAAGTCTGGGGAAGACAGAGGTGTCAAAGTAGAAGCTGGATCTCCAAGTCTGTATGACATAGACTACTGAGTCCAGTTTTTAGACAGGTGGGTTTTAAAGGAATTCTAAGACCTATAGGTTACTACACATTTCTTTCAAGCCCAGCTAAGGATTTTCCTTATGAGAAAGTGACACCTTTTCTCTGGACAGGTAAAATGACAGTTCTAAAAGTGCCTTATATACTGTAAGAAAGCATCATTAAATTCAGTCTGCAGAAATGCTAGAACAATTTACTGTGACTATAGCCTTTGGAGTTTGTAAATGGTAGCGTCTGAGGGGATTTAAAGATTTTTGCTGCAGCCAAAAAGCTTCTTCAGTGTATAGGTAACATGTCTGTTCAATACCTTCTCCTTTGAGGCCATTTGAAGTATAAGATATTGTGGGTTCTGTTAATAACCCTCTGTACGTCACCTTTTGTGTGAAGTTCCTAGTGACTGAAAGAGAAAAAATACTTTTTTGAAGTACAATTGGGTCATTCTTAACTCAGGAGAGTCACTGCTTCTGCTGAAGGCCAAATATTTTGAGGGGGAGTGGCTGTTCTCTCTTCTTGGATGTTGTCTTCCTTGGATGACTCACGAGAGAGTCCAGCTATGCTGTGTATGGCAGTACTGAGTGGGGCATAAAACCGCTATTGAATTGTAATGGAATTAGTGCCTTACAGTTCTGCTTTTACGTGATGGGTATAGATTTATACTCATGTTGTTGCCTTAGTTCTGGAAAATTATGCATCTCCAGATTTAAGAGGGGTGCCCTCCCAGGAAATTTCACCTGCCTCTCCTTACCAATGGTACCTGGCCACTATAATCTGCATTGCTGCAGATTGCTCCGGTGGTATTGGTGGAATCCACAGACAATGCAGCCATGTAAAATGTTTCTGGTCCTCTCTGCTAACACCAGTTGCTGCAGCTTCACTGTGCTTAACATCCACTACTAGCTGATTCCTGCAACACTTCAAATACAAATCTTTGATAAACATTCAGAATCAGAACATAAGATCTGAAGTAAGATCTAGGGACAGGAGTTGCATTTTTAGTTATCATGAAAAAAGTAATGCTCTTGCTGATATGTAGCTGGGATTGTTAAAGTGCCATAGTGCTTCCTTCAGGGACTTGATTTTGCAGTAAGCACTGTGGAAGACTAGGGTGTTCAGATTCTGGCTGCACTGTATTTCTTGCCCGGTACATCCATGCAGAGGTCTATGCAATTGCAATGGTTAACGTTTCTCATGCTCGAACTAGCCTGGCTATGCTAACCCATGCCTCACTGTGTTGACTTTTTCTTCAAGAACACTGTGTCAAGACTGCCTTTCAAGGCTCTATCTATTAAAGCTATCCTTTTTTTTTTTTTTTT